>DWPV01000322.1:0-31929 GCA_018251915.1 Urbanus proteus proteus | reverse complement strand
TCTCTTGTCGCAGCCTTCAAACCAGACCACAACTTAATACTGCTACTAGGTAGAGTAAGGCAGTGCCTCTACCTTTGAATCGTGCATGCGGGTAGGAAGGTAAAAGCGTAAATCCGCGCGACAGGAAAAATAACTAACTAACCTAACCACAAACAAGTTGCAAGTGAAATAGGTGTGACATTAGTACCTTGAATTAAAAGGTGTTCCTCGTGCACGTGCACGGTGCACGTTTGCTACTTTGATCATATAAAAATAATAATAATTTTGTAGCACAATCGAATTACCTACAAATAAGTTCTAGCGTCACAGTATTGTCAAGTGACTATGCTAGGAATCTAATATCGTTAATTAAGTCGTACTTGAATACTCTAAAAAGGTTCAAGAAAAAGAAAAAAATAGGTCTGAAGTAAGTACCTAATGTACCGAATGATTTCTTTTGTCTTTACTTATAAAAAGTCCACAAATTTCCTAAAAAACAATTATTTCACCTACTTACCTAACTATGTAACTACAAACTCCTGACTATTTAAATAATTGTTTTCCTACATATGTTCGATGTTATACTATAAACATATAGTAACATTCAAGGTCTAAACCAAACAAAAAACATTACCTAAAGCTGGTATCCAAATCCTTTAGCAATAGTCGTAGCTATAAAGGAAGTGTGCTCTAAATAACACCAGAGTTAAGAGGCTAGGCCCTGTATGAATAAATTTACGCCATGGCTAGGAACACCATTCACGTACACATAGCTAGGACGTCCTAATTTTCACGCCGTTAAAATACTTTACTAAAGTACGAGAAATTGATTTAGAAATTGAATTACTGTCTTGTGTTTTATAAACTGTTCATTTTTTTTAATTCATTATATCATTAATCTAAAGACAAAAATGTAAGTTATATTTTAGGTACTGGTTGCAACATAAGTACCTTCTTATTAAATCTTAATATATACCAAATATAGACCAATAAATGACTTATAATCATAATTTTAATGGTCTAAAATAACAATCATTGTAAATAATAAAAATAATTCTAGTACCTACTATAAAATTCAATTACTCTATATACATTGTATTTATAATAATCAATTAAATCTCCTCTTACAAGTTTATAACAAAAACAAAAAGCTCTTTAGTCCCGAATACTTCCATCGCAGCGTGGTTACAGCCACCACCCTCTCCGGAACCACTCTATAACCAGCGGCGCCTATGCTTTATAGCCCGTACCATCCGAAACTGGATTTATTGTCAACGGACGACATGGCCCGAGAAATTGAGAAAGTTTTTTACGAACTTGTAAAGATAAAAAATCTATTGAAAATACATTTGTTTTTAGTGGGCAGGAAACAAAACGGGTAGCTGAAACTGTCACTACTGCCTATAATATCCTTCCTGCACACATTGTTATCGCACATATCTATATTTGATATAGTTAAGACATACAATAATATAAACGTAAAAGATTATCCGTATAAAAGATTGCATTGGGTCGCTTTTGTTTATCATTTTACTCATTTTGTATTTTTTTAATTAATACCCTCCCGTGTTAATTTAATTTAGATTATAGTGACGTAGCTTCGCGATTTGGGTTATATGAGATACACCTCAAATCATTCCGACGAATCTATGTTATTTCGCTTGCAATCTTCCATATTACAGACAAAATAAATGCTAAATTCTGTTATTCCTAACTCGGCAATTAAAAAATACATAATCCTATGTAACATGGCCAGGTTAGTGTATGTAGACTTTAACTAGAAATTCGATCTATCCGACAGCGCCGTGGGAGCCTATTGGCAGAAATGACTAGTTTCAGGATACTTACAGATAATATTATTTACACTCCAACCATAATAAAAGTCAATAATTCGCCATCACAGACAACCTACAAAAAATCTACGATTTTTTTTAAATACTCTGAAAATTGAATGGGAGTTTACTATAATAGTATTATTATTCTCTTATTTCATTCCCCAATTGTAGCTCAGGAAAGAAAGAATATAATACTGATACTGTTACTAAATGTGAATTTGATAGTGCACAATTTTCCTTTCGCTGACAGGGAAGAAAAACGCAGTAAACGAAATATGCTATAGGGGAAAACAATGGGAGAATAACCCATTTCATCTCCTGAATCAGTTTAACGTTTTATGAACATACCGTTTAGATGTTACCTACCTACAATATTCGCGTTAATGGTAACTTTACCATTAACAAAAATATTATAATTTGCTACTGCAAGTTATTGTGTGGATACTATTGTGCTTAATGTTATGTGGGCATTAGCGCTTATAGAAATCTGGTATCTACTTTCAATAGAATTGAAGTGCTACTTGAGGTCGGTCACAGGTGAATTCCTACACCTACAGACTAAATTGGAACGTGTTACAAGTCGTCTTTTACTTCTTATGCCTCTTATGTACCTTACCGTCTATTCAAACTTCTTCATACCAAAAGATTTTGTTACCAAGCAAACATAGGTGGGGCAGTGTAGCATTTTTACATATTTTTTTTCATAAAAATCTTAATTCTTTCCTGTATATAAATAAGAAACACGTATCCAGGTCGGATCTTTAAATAATCTCGGAAACGGTATTGGTCTGTCCCAAAAAAAATATGGAGTCTACCTCAGAATCGAATCGAAATGCCCGGTTTAACTGTATCGCTGGTATAAAGTAAAAGTGACATTGCAGTCGAAATACAAGAGTCCTGCTGTTTAATTAGGAAATAATAGATACCATGCACTACCCTTTTAATCTCTTACGTTTTTAACTCATAAAATAAAGTAACTCTCAAAGGTAAATGTTCAATCCAATTACGTTAAAGAAATACTACGATATTTATTCATACGATAAGGTAACTAACTCATCAAGACGTAAATCGGATAGACATCAAATATTGTATTTTCTGTGTTTCTACCTTGTATATTCGTGACTGCAGACTGTAATATCGTATATAAATCGTACATTATAAGCTTACGTTGCCGACTCGTGGTTTATACTCCTTATTTCGGGAAAAGCATGCCAATTATCCACATCACATATTAAGAGCGTCGCTTTATTCTGAGCAATGAGTCCCAGAGAAAGCCGTTACATTGCTGAATATACGACAGATTTATCGCGGTTGTCTAGTGATGGGAGCGCTTTGTATCGATACTTGAAATTGCGAATATAGTATATGTTGAAATGTAATTTTGGTTTTGGTTCATTTTTTAATTGATTTACTAGTGTTTTTATTTGCTTTAACTACTAATAATTAAAAGGAGAATTTGTACAATTTGTTTAATTACGACATTTAAATTTCGAATAAAGTTTACCGACTTTTTCTTTATTATTCAGCTATGTACTTTAAGATAAAAAGTTCTTTTTCTGTTTATTATTCAGAGAGGAATAAGTGAAAAACGATTTTGTAATTTAAAATGGATTGCAAAAATAGCTTAAGAATGACTTGTACATTTTAGGATCGAAACTTAAAATTTCTATTTTATTGTAGTGTAAAAAGCTGAACATGAATAAGTGCCAAAGTTACAAATACAGTGTTCCCGTATAAAAAAAGCTTACGCTATATATTCGCAATTTCTATGTTTGAATTAAAACGGATTAGAATATTAAATCGATAGTTGTAAGGCAGCACTAGGGGTCGTCACCTGCGAGGGGAGGGGTACGGGGCGCGCAGACTTGGCGTCGCTATGTCGGGCAGGTTACGATTTACACTCCACCAACTCAGCAGAAACTCTGCCCGAACGAGAAATGCTGATCCACATCCATACTGCGTGAGAATTAGATCGAGATTACTACGGTACCACTTCGAACGGTTATTAACATTAATTAGTATGTTAACGCCTAAACATTATTGCTCTGGTAAATGAAATTGGACGTCGTAAATTTAAAGAATTATTGGAAGGGAACAGGTCCGAGTGGCAATGACCCTGAATTAAGTAACTTAATTTTGTACGTTTTATTTTTTATTTTTTTTAAAGTATTTATAAATACATATCCGTTAACTTAAGGAATTTTCCACAAGATTTATGTTACAATCGAATGTTGATGATTTATCTTTTATTGCTTTGTCTCAATGAGGATTATAATATTATATAATAATCATAATTACGATCGATAGTATTGTTAGTGAGTTCACAGATTAATGGTTTCAGTAACATGGATAAGATGAAAACTTATATTTATACGTCATAGATATTACGGTATGAATTCTGATTAACCCCCTTTTGGATGTTAAGTGCCTTAATGTTCTGTGCTATATGTAAGATGTATAAGAAACTGTGCAAGTGCTAAGTAGATATAAAATATGTTTTTTTAAATGATTGAAGTAGCAAACGAGCATGCAATCCTGATGACCTGATGGTAAGAGGCCACTGCCACCCATGAACATCTGTAATCAACCCTAAATAAGACCAAGGTCCTAACTGAGGTTGACCACAGATGCATTGCTACCCCTGAGGACTGAGCTGGAACGCTTCGGATAAGTATCTCTCCCTTGCCACATCCTATACAACAGAACACAGCAGTGCTTAACACTGCTGTTATAAGGCAGAAATAGTTGTGGCGGTGGTGCCGCCGGAGTCGAACTACATAGAGCTCTACCGCCTTTAATTTGTACGTATATAATATAATTTAAATATGACTTTTTTCTTTACAGGTCACTAGAAAGGGGATTGGCGGAGTGCCGATCATGTCTTCGAAGCAAGGAGTGACGATATTCAAAATTGATAACAACGTGCATCACAAAAGTGAACTAAAATCATGAAGACCAGTTAATATTTTGGAGACTGAATTAGTGTTCTGATGATATATTGGCAGACATTGACTATAAAGTGTGTAGTGTTTTCGAAATTGATGTTTTGAACGTTAAAATTATTGTTAGATAAATGTGACCTCGCGTATATTCGACTTTGGAATCCGCGGCCAATGATGAATTCCGTAGAAATAGTACGTATTTTCTCGTTCGTTCTTGTTGTTAATTGAACTTTAGTTATCTGAGTACGTTTGGACTTAAACTCAGACTGATTTGGAAGCGTTTTCGGCGAGTACGAACGTCGTTATTTAAGGATAAGTAAGGCCGTAGGCCAATCGATCATTGCCATCTTAATTTTGTATAGTTTTAACTTACGCATCTAGTACATTTCATTTGCATCAGGCGATTAAGTGTGGGCCAATGTTATTTATATAAATATTTAGATAATATAATCGTGAGTGTTGAATGTTAATCGTGACTAAGTGTTAACTTGTGTTAACTCGCTACGTTTTTAATTAGTGAAATTTCCCATGTGACATGATTTGTAGTGAGTATTGGATACGGAAGTTATTTTATATAATCATAATTTTAAATGTATATTTTAATTGGCACCATCGTTGTAGAGCGTAGATAAAGTTAATCTCACATGTCAGGAGTGACGAACGAAAATTTAGTCTTGCAGAACAAATAGGGAATAGAGGTTTTAAAATATTTTTAAATAGAATTTTAGGTGTCCATTTACCCAGTTCACCCATAAGCCATTTTTTTTGCCAAAAATAGATTTATTGCTCAACATTCTGACGCCAAACTCGGAACAATTTTGAAATATAATCGGACGAACTTAGATTTTGATAAGCATGTGTAAGTCACTACGAAAATATTGCTCTAATATCGTGCCTGTTACTAGGTAGGTTAAAAGAGTTGTGAGTATTCTCATTATTCGAAGATTTTATAGTGAAACATGGACTTCAGTCGCGAAAGTTGACGCACAAACAAAATCCAACATAGTCAAATCTCTAGTCCCATTAATTTTCGAATAAGATTTCGTCAACTAAGAAAACTTACTCATAATGTTGAGGGCTAGCCCTGAAACTCTGTAACAAAAAGAGTTCGTTCTGTAAATTACCTCAGTGGACTGTTTGTGATAGATTTAGCCAATAAGTGTTCAAATATAGTACTTTTACCGTAAGTCAATTCTCGTAATATTTGGCGTCCATATGCAATGTATAATTTGTAAGAGCGCAGTTTGGTTTTTCCTTTAATTTTATCTGATGGTTAACGCGGGTGAGATAGGAAACGTTGCTTTACTTGAGGCCTAATTCTACTAATAACGTAGTCTGAACGCTTATTTTGCGAATATTGCTTTATTTACCTTATCTTTTACATAAATACACTACAGTAATATCTGTACAATCTAAAATAAATACGTAGTGGCGACTCCGTGATTCCATACGGAGGTGTAAATTGTTTGACCTACATAAAAGCATGTGATCGATAAGAATCTATCAGAATCACGCAGAATTAAAAACAAAGAAATTTAAATATAATTAATTAATTTGTACCATTGTCAAAACAATTTTGTATGACGGTACTTATTATATGGATCTCATATTCATAATATACTGATCCAGCATTTCAAATTCTTCTACTTAGGTCACGCGTTTCAAAATTCCATCGGTGTTTGAAGACTACTCTTAGCGTTTTAAAAAATTTAGTTTGCTTCAACGCATGTCTAACGGCATTTTTCCACCTTTGTTGAAATAATTATTGTTTTTATTTGTATTTATTACAATTATTTTTTCAAATATAATTTTGAAACGACGTTCATGTTTTAATAATGTTAAAAAAAGCGAACTTAGCCTTCAGAAGTGTAATATCTGTATGTCTTTAAATGGGATTCCAGTCCTGTATGTATTTTGTATAAGTTGACGTCTTATTCCTCGTTTTTTAATATATATCTCATAACATGTATATTTTGTTACTGTTTATCGATAACGAGTACTTAAATTCCTAAACCCGCTTTTTACTGCAACCACTAAAACATGTAGAAATAGGCCTCGTATAATATTATAATTGCAGCTGATGTTGGTGCTATAAATATCGACTATTTTAATAGTGCATTTTGGAACGAATGTTTTTTTTTATATTTAAATTCATATTTATACAAGTGTAAATGAAATTGACGTACAAAATTGTATTAAAACTAAATACGACACATCCGAATGGAAACGTGAATTCGTTTAGAATGTTTAAATCGACGCGCATTTCAAAACTACCCGCGTCTTGCTCATTCTCTAAAGGATAGAGTGAGATAGGGGTATTTTTATTCGCTTCGATTGTAACAATTCTTATTATTTTTAGTATCTGATACATTGATTGAGGCGAATGCCACGAGTGATGATCACACAATTTTATTTCTATGAATAATGTAGATAGTTAATTATTAGTTTTATTATTAGTTGACTTAAAGTCAGTTACTGTGAACGGTTCGTGGATGTTCAACATCTACACTGTACCTAAGGATTTGTAATGTGTAGTAACCATTGCCAAATATACTATGTAACAATAAATGAAGGCTGCCAATATTTGTTCGCTAGGTGGCGCTACTTGCAACTAAGGTGCTATTCAGCGAATTGACATGTATCCCTATTACGAGTTTACGTTTAGTACCATACATCTACATGCAGCGCTCCTAGCGGATCGTTTTGGTACTAATTTTTTTATATGAAAAAACGGACGTAAACGTAAACTGAGATCGTATCAAAGAAAACTTAACAAACTCGTACTAAGGGTAGTGTGCGATGGCAAAACAGTTGCAAATTGAAAAATAAATGTTTTATTTCAAACTATGAACAAAGTAGGAAAGAAATCTGGTGTAATGTTCTGTAAATATTTTTGCTTAAAACATTTAACAAATAATTTATATTGTTTTTTAGTTACATAGGTACTTTCTTTCAGTCTTTTTGCCAACAATTTGCAGGCCTTGTATGTTAAGTATTTTAGAAGATTATAAACATAATTATAAAATACTTGTTATCTGAATATGAAAAGATTCCATCGTTGCAAGTGGCACCACATAGAGAGCGCGAATGGCAACATTCATTGTAAAACTATTGTATCTTGATTTCGGACGTTTATATAATACTAAGAGTGTTGTAGATGACTAGCCTCGTTGGTGGTATCTCATAATAGTTAAGTGTTAGTTAATATGTCTCCTGGTTGTTGATAATGTAATTAAATAACGACACAATGTAAAATGACGTATTTACTTTTGGTCAATTAAAGACCGAATTAAAGCTAGTTTCTGTAGCAGTGTTGCCAAAGGTATGAATTTTCCCTAATATTGAAAAAGTTTTACGGGCTTTAGACAATACATTTGAAGGAAATGTTTGAAACATGCATTTTCGTAACCATCTGACATAATAACTAAAACTTGTTTCGATGTTAGAAGATTAAAATCGTTTTTAGGGAGAAAATAATTGACAAAGTTGGCAACACTGTGGATCTAGTGTTGGAACGAGTGGAGTTTGTGCTTACAGCAAGGATTTTGTTCAAATTGAAGATAAGCCTAAATTAATAAAAAAGATGATGTAAGACTGTAACGAGATTTTTGTCAGAACGTTGCATGTCATGTTCATAAATTTTAATTATATTATGTCTAGATAATCGAAAAAACGAGAATATTATAAGCATTTAGCTGTATTTGGGCACGATAATTTTGTGGCGCCATGATGTTAAGGGCCTTTTCCTATAACGCAGCTTTGTGTTTGTATCTGGACCGCATATAACTCGTACATCGTAGGATGCAGGTTTTGAAGAAATTGCAACGAATTGATACACGCGTGCGGGTGAGAAAGGGGACATAAACCCGCGTGGCAGGAAACCCTAACAGGAAAAGCGATACATCTAGACATATTTGGTATATTTTCCCATATGCCAGGTTAAAAATCAAAGGTTAAAATGTGCTACGAAAAAACACTTCAAATAGGGGTAGTCAATAATGTGCATAGTACAAAAGATTGTGTAAAGTTACATTAATCTTTCGAGAAATAATGTCAGACTATGGCGGATCCTCTGTATTGAAATAGTTTCAAAATATGTATTCATAAACGCGATGTATTGCAGTGCGGCTTATTGTAATGTGCATTAAGCTTTATTACTAAAACTTATTACGCATTGTAAGCCAGCTCTTAATTAAATGATCTGTGAAATTAATCATGAGATGTTTCACCGTAAAGTTCTTTAAAGTTGTAGATTTAGTTGGACATAATATTATTTTAGGCGTTCACCACCGCTTCACCAGAAGCCTTAACATATAGTCCGACAAACTTATCTATGCGTGTGGGAAAGGCGCAAGGAAGAGAGCGTTCTTAGTTTTGCTAAGTTAAAAAAAAAACTACTAATGTAAAGAACGATAAAAAAGCTATTAAAATATAACTGATTGAGGTGACTTTAAAAACGACCTCACATTGGAGCATCATTGTTTTCGAAAACCACCACACGCACGGATTATTTTATCGGATTACATAGGTACTATGGGGTATACATACTAAATATGCTGTACCTACTCCTGTAAAACTTTGGAACGATAATTTAGAGAAACTGGAGTTTTAGCTTAAATGTAACGTTTTGGCAGGGCTCTGGTTTCTATTAGTTACAAGTAGATTTTACTAAAAATACCAAAAAATCTTTGGGAAATGTTACTGTCACATTAAAAAACTATTGGACTCGCACAATTATAACGCAATTTACCATTTATTATTATGTAAACTCATGAAACGTGTTAAATTTTTGCAACCAAAGCTGCCTTTGACAATATGGAGCTGTATTAAAATTGTAATAAAATCGATTATCGAATTTTAGTGTGAGAATAATAAAGAAATTCTCATTTGTATATTTTGCAATGCGGCGTGTATTCACTTAAAATTTATGCTCGATAAAGCATAAATTAGAACATTAGTTTCTCGATGTGGGCTTTAACCGTAGAAGTTTCTTTGCCTACTAAAATTTGGTTAAAATTAATGAAATTGCGATTACATCTATCAATTATTGCAGTTGGTCTACAGCTGTGGAACGATACATAATGTAAGCACATTTATTAGTAAATAATAGGTTAAATATGAAGAATGTAGTTTCTATACAGAGCTATGTGCGCAGTTCGTAGAATGTGAACCGTTTGTCGCGCTTATGGTATGTCTTAGCACGTAATAGATAATAATATATAATAAACCTTGGTTATCTCGCATACAACCGTGCGGTAGGGCAAAAACTTTTAATAAATTATTTTGTACAATGTTTCAAATTTTCTATGTTTGCATTATTACGTTTAACGCATTATATGTTTAGATTATTATTTTTGTTGTTTTTTTTTTTATTTTTTTGGTTGCTTATTATTATTATAAATAAAATTTACGACAAAATGTGAAAGAACTTAGTTAAGTTAGGAAATCATGTGTCTAAATGTAAATATATAGATGAAAACATGTATGTAGACGTACATAAATCTTATTTATGTATTAAATTTGATATTGTTTTCAAAATTTCATTGGTTGTATTATTTTCTACCTTCTTTGTAGTGTTAATTAAATAATAGTAGGTAAAAAATTAAATTTGTTCATTTATCTGCTGACGGTGCACTACTGCAAAGTACTAAAGTGATTTGACTATAGGTACCTACCTAGACCTATCACGTTACTAGTAATCAACACGATTAACCTATACCTTTATCTTTAGTACGAGTTTGTTACGCTTTTTTGATACGATCTCGGTTTACGTTTACGCCCGTTTTTCCATAGTAAATTTTTAATACCTAAACGATCCGCTAGGAGCGCTGCATGTGAATGTTTCACTAGACGTAATAAACCCATAATAGTGATACTGCTTTTGTTTCAAGCGATTTTTAATACAGTTTAGATTTTAGATACATTTCCTATACTGATTTACAAATTGGAGTTTTTGATTTCTTTTTAAAAAAACCAAATTGGCAAACGAACACGACGTCCACCTGAAGGTAAGTGGTCACTACCACCCATGGGTTATTAGTAGCTACCTAATCATAATCAAATAATCAAAAAAATTAGTCCTATCTGAGCTCAACCACAATCGCTGTTGCCGCTGCTTTCCTGACTTTATGTAGGTTATTGAAGTTTTTATGGAATTTGCAGGTCAATCAATAATGTAGGATTATTCCATTTCCGAAGTATTTTTATTAGCAAACTTTTGGAACATTTACTTTTGTCCCAAAGATTTTTTATTGCTGGGAAGACGAAATAAAGTTTTATTAGACCGGGAACTATTTATGAAGATTTTTATACGACTTTCATGTCTTCGAGTTTGGATTAAATAAAGGGCAGTTTGAGAGCTACCTACTTGGTATTAAATGAACGAAATGCGAATATTATGCAAGTATGAACGAATTAAAAAAGTGTGTTAGTTAAATAGTGTGATTTAATACCTATATCACAATTTTTTTCGTCTACTAAAGTTTTTAGAGGTTTCTAGGAAATTAAGACTATAGGACTACTCGTAGATGTAGTTGGCATATTTCATATTATTCTTAAAAAATATTTTTACTGACATATTTGACAGTGGGAAAAGAGCATTCATTTGGTTTTGGATATAACTGAAAATGCGGTCGAAACTATTGAACTTGCGGAGAGCTCTGGTCGGCTTATATCATGGCAGGAGCTATGCGTCCAAGCCTTGTAAGTATTTTAAGTAGAATAGCTATAAATTTTATGTCCGATTCCTGGATACGGGTGGATCACAACTGTGGGAAGCCCGGATCATAGGGAATGTAGGAACATCTAACTTTAATTCTTTTACTTGCCCTTATGAACAAAAATTTTCATAACTACTTAAAAGATTGGAGAAACCGCAGTTTTTTCAAGGTTTTACAAATATGTAACCTAAGGGTTTGTGTATAAGTTGAACTGGTACATGAGGCGATTCAACGTAGCTAGTTAGTTACCACTTTTTAATTCCACCAAGAGTAATTTTGTTGACGAAAACTTCAAAAAGTGCCCGACGCCTAGGGTGCGATGCCGGATTTTATGGGAATCAACGTCTAGTTAATCGCCGCCACCCTTATCAAATCTAATTCTTTTAACATAAAGTGGCCCTGCTTGTTATAGACATCTGTAAACAATCCCAGTTAATATCAGGATTTGTTAATTGATAGGATCGAACAAACTTGGAATGCCTCGGATAAATGTGATCCTCACGAAACCCTCGAGAACAAAACACAGCAGTTCTTAAATTGTTATAAGGTGGTGCCGCCGTAAACCAACCACAAAATGTTTTACAACCTTCACTCTCAGTAACTGTCGGTTAACAAAATATACGCTTCCTAGGTTACTGCGACGCTCACATGAACGAGCTTCCAGTGCCGTGCAAGCCGTGGCAGCCGTGGTACAACGACAAGCAAAGCTTCTACAACAAGCATTTATTTCTTGGTCTAGTATGGTAATGTTTGACAATCCACTTTTTAAATAACATAAGAATTTGCTTTTAACAGACACGTAACTTATCAGCCTTTTAAAGTCCACTGCTGTATATAACCCTCTGACATGCGTGCGTGTATGCATCGCAGTGGGTGTTAATAAATCTTATTTATGACTTCTATTGAGACATTGTACATTCGTTTCCTACTGCTCTAGAAAGCGGTTGCTTAAAAATAAATATAACTAACATAGAATGATACTGTAGTCTTCGTGTTTCTAGTACGTCTCATCTATCTGTGGTGGGCTGGCTCTTAATAATTCATAATCTGTACGATTTGCACAATAAAAAAAATTAGCTATTTTGTATTTCCACAGGTGCTTATTTTCCGCCATAGTGGCGTTATACACGGAGAGCATCTATTTGAACTGGGGTCCGCCCGCCCAGCCGAGCGCGCCCAGCGACATGGTGGAAGAGTGCGACGACACTGATATTTAATTGTCGATAATAAAATACTCATGAGATTTTGTAACGTTGTTTTTTTGGGTTCTCTAATCGTTTTTACAATTTTACTGAGGAAACCTCGGCGCCGAAACCAGTGGCGTTGCTAGCTAAGCGCCTCAGGGCAAACAATAAGGCACGGTATACACCAAGGCGGAGAGGAGACATGTTTGAATATACCAATCCGATTTCATTATATCCACATCTCTTCTCCGCTTAGCTCGAGTGAAAATGGATCAAGCGGAGAGGAGAGGAGACGTCTCATTCTTCTATAGAAATTTGTGCGCTGAGCGAGCAAGCGGCGCGGCAGAGCGAAGTGTCTAGTCGGGCGGCCTAACAGCGCGGCGGGCGCTGGTTTCTATCTCTCACAGCTCACATCACATCTCTGCTATATAAAGCTCACATCTCTCCGCTTTGGTGGAAATAACCTGCCAGCCATGCAGTAATCTCCTCTCCGCTTTAGTGGATACCAGGCCTTAGAGTTCGAAAAAGGCGAGTTCTCTGGCATAATGTTTATTTAAACGTAATAGTTTGTTATTATTGTGGCCGTCGCAGTCTCCACAATGTTTATATCTACACAATAAATTTAATATCAAAAAGTGTTTGGCAAGTGTTTAAGTGTATTTCCACATATAAACATGGCTAAAAACCCATCAAATAAAAAAGGAGGTAAGTTTCTTTCGTAATTTATGCAGTGATTGGCAATCTTTCAAATTATGCAGTTTTAGTTTTTACCAAAATCGGCCTCGAAGTCCTTTCACCATTTTTCGTTAATCTTTATAGTTTCCGATTTCCCTCTCCACGCACACTTGAAAAATTCACCTGTATATTAAGGCTAATATTTTTTTAAATTAGGCAGTTTAAAATTTTAATGTTGGCGACATGTCATTTCTCTACACCAGCGCCGCGGCCAAGGGTCTTCTTTCATGAAAAGGACTCTATCTGCGTTTGTCCGTGGGTATATGAGTCACCTAGTCATCATTCGATTATGTAACTAACAACATCTTTTAACCCAGCAACTATTTACATTGCTGCTGATTTACTAAGGGTTAAGGGTTATCCTTACCATTCTACAGGGTGTCCCGTAAATAGTGGACCACCTCGCATCCTCGTGTAAGTCACACAAAGGCCTACCAGAATATCTTTTGTTTCTTCAAACTTATCGTTTTTGCGATATTTTGACACCCTGTATAATGAATTAAATAAAGTTTGATTGCCTATTTATTGAGTTATTCCATAAAATTGATAAATGAAAACAATTTATTCAATATCTTACATTTTATTATTATTAATGTAAGTGATGAATATTTGCAATCAGGTCGCATTCATAACGAATGTTTAAAAGAAATAAACTATTAATATACATACATAAAACTTATACCTCCTACATTCGAAGTTTATTAATAAAAAAAATTGGAATTGACAATATTATAATAACGTATAACATAATTATATTGGACCTAATTTTATGTAAATAGCGCTTCTAGTTCTTCAAAATTAACTTGGTTCAACAACGATTATAATTCAAAATGGCTTTACCTTAAAATCGTTAACTTTTCTAGATTGTACTTGAATACAAAATGCAAATAGTTAAATCGTAAAATATAAATTGCAGTAGTTTCGAATCAAGTTACATAATATACGTGTAAGATAATCCATATAGCTACCATAGGTACCTACCTAAACAAGGAATTATTTTTAAATACTATAAATAAAGTATTGTGGGTCAAAGTGAGGATCACAATATAGGGGTCATAATTTAACACTCACTTAAGGGGTTCCGCCAGAAAGAAATATATAAATAGTTCTTACAATATTCACTTTATATAACACAATAAATATTATATTTGCATCATATTGTCAATTATAATATTGTCAATCCCAATTTTATTTCAACGGGCACTTAATTGCGTGACAATGGATTTCGTCTATTTAAAAATAGATATTTATTTCTAAATTACTTCACGCTCTTAGTTTCTGCTTGATTGGCAAATCATTTAAAACAATGACAAGGTGATCACGCAATAATACAATTTTTAGTGGATGAATCTGATACATTATTTAAAAATACATCTAATTTATAAATTTGAAGACAATCGGTTGTTTATGAGATTTACTCGTAAGCTATAATTTAGTTAAGTTAATGTAGGTGTCGAAAATATAGATATATTATTTATACATTTTTTATGCATGCAATTTTTATAACAAGTAGCAAATGAGCATGTAACGCATCTGATGGTAAGTGGCCACTGCCGCCCATGGACATTTGTAATGAACCCCAGATAAGTTTTACCTGAGATTGAATACAAATGCCCCCTGAGGACCAAGTTGAATATTATTGCTATGGAATCACAAGAAATTAATAAATATTTTTACATGTGATAAAATATCTCAAGTTAGCATTTGGGACTACACAGTTCAGACACAGATTTATGCTTTAAGTTTGAAGTACAGGAAGTACAATTTAATCTTTGACAGTCATTCTCATAGTTGAAGATTTTGACAGAGAATTAACTAAAAAAACTCTTATTACGATAAAACCAGTACATACATAGGTAAAATTCTTGAACACTTATAATAATAGATTATGTACGCTGTAACCGAATTTATAGAATTTCTTATTTTTTTCGGCCTCCTCAGCCTGAGCGTGTGAATCCGAAATGCCTCAGTATTTAAATAACATGCGACAAAACCAAATATAAGGAACTCCTAATGGTGGATTTCCGCAGTTCTTAATATAACTTATCAGCCCGCACCGATGGATCGTGGGAAAAGCATCTTCAGTGGTAGAATGGTCGAGTAAGGTAAGGTACAGTAAGTCGGATAAGCTAATCTGTAAGTTTAAAGGTATGTTCTGAGCTCTCACTTTCAATCTTTTTCGCTATATATTATGGATTTAGAGAGCTGTCGAATTTTTAGATTGACAGACCACCATTGGAAGTCTTCATGCGGTCCGTGGTCTTCCGCTGTCCGTGGAATGAAATTATCTCATAGAACTGTGGGAAGTTAATTATGCAATCATTATTGGTACTTTCTGCAGTAGACGGTAATTGCTCTCGATGATAAGTAGTAGTTTTTTATCCGTTCAAAGTATGGTTGAATCAATCAACCTAATTTTGAATCAGTGCTATTAATAGTTATTGCGGTATAATACGATTATATCAATTCATACAATCTTCGGCGTTCAAATACATAAAATAAAACAAACACAAATTTCTTAAAACTCCTATTTATACATCACAAGTTAATGAGAGATACTTAAAACATTTCAAGTCTATACTAATATACATTTAATCTAAGTTTGCATGCGTTTTGCTTTCATATGAAAACATATATAATTTTTATTATAATTCAATTTATTATAAAATAAGACATCCTGTATTTCGTGGTAGAAATAAAATTGTAATTATAATACACGAAAAAAATAAGAATTTTACATATTTGTCTTCCTTATAGAGAACAAGAGACAAACGGAATTGCTGCCATATTAAATTTTAAGTAGACACACAGTACTTTTTTAAATAATAATAATAATATGATTAATATAAGAATTGAATAAGTTTTATACATATTAATATGTACTAAAATTGTAAAATGTAGTCATGTTGCATATTATTAATACTGCTAACAGGTGTTTACAGAAATATTTGTAACGAGTAGACATTTCAATTAGTTTTTTTATAATGTGTAATGCTCTATTTTAATAAAAATATGCGAATATTAAAATTTACTTTGGTATTGTATTTATGAGAAAAGGTAAAGGCAGTAGTCCTTAAAAAGTTCTTAAAAATTTAATTCATTAGTCATCATTAAAGGTTCAATTAATTCTACAAACATCAAACGTGCCATGGTAGAGAAAAATATATTTTTATATAGGTACAATGTTTTGACACATATGGCTATGTGCCGGTAGATATAAATAAGTTAATACATATTATACAGCAGAATATTTTGTCTTCCACAACACGAGTCTGCCACATACAATATCTGTTGAAATAAACGGGGCTTATACCATACACACCATTTATCCTAATTAAGCAATCCGATCCTCTAAAGACTACAAGTAATTTTAAATGGGAAGGGTGATTTGTAACTTTATATGCATCACTTTCTACACTAGAATTCCTGAACACACACAGACCACACAGACCCAGAACAAAAATCTAATTCATTATTTAGATTTGTTTGGCCGGGGATGAACCCAGAACACACTGCATGTTCGACCAATACGGTAACCGTAAAATCGAACTTTTTGGTCGAAGAGATATAGTCATATATTTTATATGTTGTAAATATATGCCAGTGACAATTACTTTGTCCGTATATTGTATCTAAGGAATTCTAGTATGTGAATGCACAACACAGAATACAATCTTATTCTTACTTGGCCGAGGATCTAATCTAGAACCATTTTAATGCCACACTGTTACCGTAGCTGACAAGTTTCTTTATTTGATGGCTATCGTAAGGGCCACTGCATGACGAATTCCAACTATTTTTAAAGATAACACAGCCGTAGCTAAACACATACAGAGTTCCAATCTCATCCGAGGTTAATTGTGGCCTTCAACCGTTATGAAAATGTCCAGCGCTGCTGTTTTCTGATGTTGTAAGACAGGCATACTTATAGGATTACAACATAGTCCTCATTGGTGGCAACGCTTGTGATCAGCTCTTAATAAAATTAATAATATCTACTATTATTCATAAATAAATGATTTCTTACCTGGGATTGAATAGTTTAGTTTCTCTCATTATTAAAAAATAAGATTGTATTATGTATTGATTGTATTTTGTATGTACCACCAGTCGTACATACAAAATCGAAAGCTGCCCTTCCCATTTAATATATTGGATAATTGGCATAGACTCGAAACGCTATAAATTAAAACTAATATTAGAATTCCATTCTCGATTGCGCGTAAGTTCATCGATTTCAACCTTATATGCTTATACACATCATCCATAAATTATGACATTTTTATAATTTTTCAAAAATATCCCCGTGCTTGCCTTTTTACATGTAATCATGTATGTCACATTTTTCAAAATTTGATTTTTAATTTCTTGTCATATAATTGGACGTAAAGCTTTTTTTAGCTAGGATACTAAAGCAGAATGAAGTATAATACTAAAAGAGCAACAAAGCGAGAAATAAGTTACAATAATGCAATTTTGTAAGAATCTTATTACATCCATTATAAGTAACAATGTAAGAAAGAACTATTACAAGAATGTGAAAAATGGATACAATAAGTATAAATGCAAAGAATTTTTAAAACTACTTTTAAAAGTGAAAAATAGCTGCTTATTATCTGTATGTAGATATTGACTGACTATGGTGGCATTGTTTATTTTTAACTGATAACATATAAATAAACACAAATACATTTTCAACATTTTCATTAATAATTTTTCGCGAATTCATTACTTAATCCATCGCTTGTTTTTCTTATAATTTGATAGATATTGAGATTAATAAATATTTTTGTGACATCACAAGGTTTGACGATCTGTTTGACACGGAACGTGTTCTGGGTTTGATACCCAGCCAGACGGACATCTGAATGATGAATTTTCATTTCTGTTCTGGGCTTGGGTGTCCGTTACACCCACAACACAGGAGAAAACCCTAGTGTAGAGCTATGTGTATAAAGTGTAATGTTTAGAATCCCTGCGATCAATCCGCTATCCCATTATCTGTGACATAATTTACGGATGACTTCCTAAACAATGTCGCGCGTTCATGAGATGAAACCTGTATAACTAGTTATCTGCTTTCGGGCTTAGGTTTCGGTGGCTTGAATCCTTGGATCTTCTTCTTTTTCTTCTCTTTGCCACTCCCGGATTGGAAGGTCTTCCAACTGTCCACACGGTTTTGTCGAGATTCCTGGAAATTAAATGTTAATTAATTATTTTTTCACATAGTTAAAAGTATTATTTTAAAACGAAAGATGCTTATCCAATGAGATCTTTAGATCTATTATAGACTGTCTATTATAGATTTTTGATATGTGTAATCTACCCATAGTAGTACTCATCTCGCTACTAGTGTATCGGTTTTATGTACTGGTGTATCCCGCAATTTCTGCAACCAAAAACGGCCAATGTTTTGTTAGTAACCTACCTATATATTTTTACTACTGTATATTAGTGATCCTCACCACGCAATCCTTTCCTTTCCTTAGGAGGCCTACTTAAATTCAAATAATTTGTTTTTCATCGGGCATCAAACAAGTTCATTTTGACAAAATTACAGCCTATATTATTGCACCCTCGGACAGTGTTGCTCACATTGTAGTAGAAAGATAGATAGGTTTAGTTTTTGTTTTTTATTTAAATGAGTAATTGAGAGAAAATGAGAAAGATACACTTTAAAAAAAACAACAACAATATGGAAGTAACAAACAAGCATATCGTCCACCTGATGGTAAATGGCCAATGCCGTCCTTGGACATCTGTCAACCCCAGGTGAGATCAGTCTTACGTAGCTACAAATGCGTAGCTATCCCTCGGGACCAATTTGATGCGGCTCAAATAAATATAATAATATGTCCTTTACCACACATTCAGTCCAGAACACAGCAGCAACTAATACTGCTGTTATAAGACAGATATAGGAGTAGCGGTGTTCCGGAGTCGAACCAGAAAGAATTAACCACTTTCACCACCATCTTTACAATGATATGATAACACACCTCAAAATTCTTAGCCCACTCTTTCTCCATGGACATTTGTTCCTCATGTTCAATTTCCGCTTCACGCTTCCGTTTCCTCTCTTCCATGTCCCGTGTTTCCAGATGCTGACGTTTCCGTTCCATGTCGGCAAACAACTGAAACATTACATTAGGCATTTATTATTACAAGTTTGTTATATTTCTCTAACACTAAGGATGGCTCCACACGTTGGTTCCAACATTGGCTCAAATACCATAAGTACAATGTATAAATCTAGAAAAATAAACACATTCTCTCCAACGTAGGCGCCATTGCTATTTTCTAGATACATATGTTGGACATAATATATGGTATGGTATTTGGAACCAAAGTGTGCAGCTGGCCTAACAAAATTGGTAGAAAATTCATATCAGATAAGTACTCCGCAGTCCTTTATAGCTACCACTGCTCGGCACTGTTCTTTTTCCATAACTAAGGGAGGTTTACAGCGCACTCCTTCACATTGCTCCAATGTGTGTAGGTAAAGGGGATACAGGTTAACGAACCACCCATGTTAGATGTTTTCAATCCACTCTTAAAGCCTATAATGAAGAATGATAATTTAACATGCCCTCCGTACCACAGAAGTGCACAAGAAATTTAGCCGCTAGCGGTCACCTTTAAATCTTTTATATCTTAATTTATATTGATGATGAATATAGTTTATGCTGCATGTTTTATAAATGCCTATCTCATCCTTAATGTGTAGCAGTATGCTAAATAGGATTACTCTCAGCAAACACGTACAGCACAGATTCTCTGTAATGTTGTATATTTGTTACAATTTATGTATTAAATATGGATTAAATAATAAAATTAATCAAAATTGATTTATTATCGTATAATGTATTGTATAACACTGAAACGAGACACTGTGACGAAATCAGCACACATGAGATTTCCTAAGAAGTTCTCAAAGTGTGTGAATTCTACCAATTCACACATGGCCAGCTCGATGGACTAAGACCTAAATCCCTCTCACAGTGAGGGGAGACCCGTGCTCAGCAGTGGGACGATAATGGGTTGAAAACAATTTAATATTTGAACATCATTCTTGTGATTGCTACTAAGGTATTTATCAATAGTTCTTAATTTCTTATAGTTTACCTTCATAGTCATAACATATACAGCATGCTTGTACTTTACAGGATCATCTTCCGGAATGCCCTCTGCTAAGCGACCATCTTTCTTCTGTTTCTTGCGTTTTTGCTCAATCTAAAAAACAATTGAATATTTACCACATTCATCATATTTAAACATGGATATTTAGTAAAAGGCATAGCAGTGGTACTCAATAATGTCTAAACCAGAAGTGATATAAAACATAAAAAAGTGCTGCAAAGGCAAATTGGTCTCATTCAAACCGACAATATTTGTAATAAAATTTTGCAAAAAAGTTATATATATATATTCATGGAGTCAAAAGATGGCAATTTTTATATAAATCTAAATTGTGGTACTATTAAAAAGTTAGAAATTAAAATATTTCACTAGACTTGGCATAATATTATATCAAATTAACATAAATGTATTGCTAAGCAATTATAATATGTTAATTTAAAAAAAAATATACAATTAATAATTATGTTTCAGTGATTTTTTGAACTTTAATACTGGGCCTTTTTTCCAATCTTTATTTTCTCATAAAATTTTAGCACATTATTATGTCTATTTCATACTCAACATATATCACTAGTCGCTTTACTAAAGCTTACCATATGATCTGTACGTTCCTTTGCCTCTTCATAAATATCCAAGCACTTTTTTCTTGTATCATCATTTTCTAGGGTTTTCCACGCTCTGTTTATAATTTCAAAAGCTTGTTGAGCACGCTCAGAATCATCCTGCAATGCAAAACGTACAATATTTAATAACAAACGCCGAAAAAACACACTCGATAGCTTGTTGAACGTGTCTCAGAATGTTTATTTTTTAATTTACGTGTATTTGACTATAGTTTAGTGGTAATGCTACTTATTGTGTCTAGTAATATCCAATCAATTGCTCTTTCACACAAGTCTCCACAATAACCGTCCCTTACCTAAGTTCTGGCTGCGACGGGATGACTCACGGTATGCTTTTCCCATCTGTGGATAAAAACGAAAATTTTGACGGATATAACCGTCTCAATTGTAGGGCTAGGGGACTCTTCGGGGCAATATTTGTTTAAGTTTGGTCAATCCGCTTCAAGTGTAAAGCCAGAGGAAAATTGGGGTCATAAAATGTATATGAATTGGACCTGGGTACATGAATTATTGACGTGGACTAATTATCGTAAGCCAGTGACCACACAACATCAATTAATCTTATATATTATGCATATAAATTGAATAGTTCATAAGAAAGACTATTTTAAAGTTCAGTAGTGGATTTACTAATCTTATTCATCTAACATGATTTAATGTAAAAAAATATTTCACTTCAAACAAATAATGATACGAGTTTACTGAGCAGTTCCATAAATGCTGTTTTTTGCACAATGTGTATATTTTCCCATTATATACGAGAAACAGGGTTAAAAGCTCAGATAAGATGCATCAAATAGACACATTTTTTTTATAAACAAAAAATAGAAATATAATTATGAATTGCTTTTATAATTTCATATCCTATTCTGTGTTTATCTCAAAATACCATTTTTATGAACCTTTTGATTTTGAATTACAGACGGATAGTTTCTTTTATAATGATGTCAAAGATCATTTTCTTTTTGATATAATGCTAATTGGCTACTAACTATTCTGTTAAAAAATGGGTACATAAAATGCAAGTCGATAGATATTTTAATAATACGCATAATAAAATTAAATTTATTGCACAATTTCCATATTCTTTAAGGCAATATTTTATCTAGAACTGCTTTTTTATAACTATATTCTACATAAGCACAAAAAGATGTAAGTACACTACTACAATACTTACAATATTTTTGTCTGGATGCACAAGTATTGACAACCGTCTATATTTTTTTTTAATTTCATCTAATGTGGACTCTGGTTCCACCTGCAGCACCTCAAATGGATTCAGGTTGAAGTAAGTAGATCCCGGTCGTAGAAGCCGCTCTATTTGTTGCTTCGGTGTCAATACAGAATCCCTCTTCTCTATTTCTTTTACCTTAAAGCAAATTATTTGATGTCACAACAACATTCAAGTGGAGTCGACCATGACTGTGGTTAAACTAAGCTGGGTAAAACTGTACTTTACGATCCGTCGAATTTAGGGTCGCTAGAGGGAGGGCGGGAAGGAGGCTCCTAGGAACATACCCTGTGAAGGGGAGGTTGCGGAAACCCCCCCAATTTTTTTTTATGAATTTTTGTGGTTAACTCGGAAAATAGTACAAATTTTGCACAATCGATTAGTCGGATAATCGATTTTGATATGGTAATCATTAATTTTAAAAAATGCATTAGTCTAATGGTACCTAACCGCTCGCAGGGCGCTGCCGCGCCCTGCTCGCTTTATTTTTTATTTTTCTTAAATGTCCACCTAACGAACCTAAACAATCCTATGAGCAACACTTAACGCTAACTGTTATAATAGTATCAAAGCGTCATTGATAAAAGTAGGTATAAATTGGACGCAACCACTCGCAGGGCGCTGCTGCGCCCTGGTCGCTAAGTTTTTTATTTTTCTTATATGTCCACCTTACCAACTTAAACAATCCTATGAGCAACACTTAATGCTAACTGTTATAATAGTATCGAAGCGTCATTGATAAAAGTATAAATTGGACGCAACCACTCGCAGGGCGCTGCTGCGCCCTGGTTGCTTAGTTTTTTATTTTTCTTATATGTCCACCTTACCAACCTAAACAATCCTATGAGCAACACTTAACGCTAACTGTTATAATAGTATCGAAGCGTCATTGATGAAAGTATGAATTGGACGCAACTGCTCGCAGGGTGCGGCAGCGCCCTAAACAATCCTATGTGAATCTACTTAAAATAATGCAAAAAATATTTCAGTGTAGTTATACCCTATAACAATAGTTTAGCTGAAAAATCGATTATTCGAGTAGTAAAATAATTTATTACATTGATTTTTAAAAGATCAAAATATTATCGCTTATAGAATTTGCGATAGACAGTGTCAGAGCGTCACTAAGTTGACGTTTCTGTGTTTGGCTTCGTAAATGACACCAAATTTTTTTTATAAACTTTTCTATTAACTTAAAATGTATTTTTAAGTGCGCGATTTAAATAAAAAGTGCTGGCAACGTGTTATTAACAAATTTCGTGACTGCTAATGTGATTTAACAATTTAAACAATAAAATATCGGAGTTAAACCAAACCTTGGTTTAGCTCAACAACTTTAACAACCTCAAAAACTTTAAAAATTCATAAAAAGTAAACGGGAGGTTTCCGCAACTTGGCTTCACAGGGAATGTTGCTTTAACACCCCTCCACCCACCTATATGCCACTCGCAACATGAAATTCGATGGGTCGTAATGTACAGTTTAGCCCTACGCTGGTTATAACTGTACCTAAAATGTACCTACCATGCCAATGATAGGTTTTTTTTATATATCTAAATAGCAAACATTCTTGCAGTTCACTTAATAGTAAGTGACCATTGCACATCTGTAATCCACTGTTGTATGCAGATTTGCTTAAGTGAAAATTAAAATGCTTCAAATAAGTATGGCTTTCGTACTACACTTTTCATACTAGAACAGAAGTTCATAATGCTGCGGTTATCTACATTCTATATTCTTATAACAAGGATCATTTTACATATTAGTATCTCCTGGAACATAGCAGAGTAGGTAAGCCCTGATGGTTAATCTATACAGATGAGTTCGGGATATAGGTGACAAACAAAAATAGCAGTATTCATAACAAATCCCAAGCCCACCTGTCCATACAGAAAGTATCTTCCAGTAAATAAGTACCTTTATTTTTGAAACCGGGTTAAAATTAAGAGAAACGTTAACAAAGGCTAATGAAAACTAGGTTACTTTACCTCACAATAGAATTCGTCAAAAGATTCCGCCTTCCCCGTAGACGTTGTTGAAGTCATCTTAAAAACTCTTCCGTTATGAACAAGTAAGGAAATAGATTCACATTTACATGAATATTATGGCTGTAATGACCATTGAGTTCGGCCATACAAGTATTATTTTGCAATATAAATACTGTCAATAAAAAGTAAGTTGATGGATGACGGACGATAGACAGCAGGACAGCTTGCTGCTTGACTTGATCGTGTTTCCGATTTGACATTGGTTTTTGGTTTGGCAACTTTGACAGTCTTCAATTAGCATTGCCAACCATGAAAAATTTAGTTTAGCTTAATTTTACATTATTTACCTGAAAAAAAAGTAGGAATCGGTTATAAGCTAAAGGTAGCAAAAATGTGTAATCAAATTGAATTCGTCATTTGGACGCGCCTGTACCCTTAGCACGATTTTGTTATGTATTTTGATACGATCTCGGTTTAATTTTACGCTCGTTTTCCTATAGTAAAATTTTAATACTTAAATGGCCCGCTAGAAGCGCTGCTTGATAGGTCCAAACGTAAATGAGGAATGTTTCATTAAACGTAAATAACTCGTAAATAGGGGTACTAATCTCTGGGATACTAGTATAATAGAGCAGTAACGTTCTTCTTTAATATAATATAATTATCATCATCCATTATGGACAATCATTATAATATAATGCATAATAGAAAGAAAATACATACCTACAATTATTAACATTGGCTATAAATAACTTGAATCCATGGCCGTAAAACAAACACAAAGATAAAACAAGTAGTCATGTAGTCAACATAGGGTTGGCCATTAAAAAATATATCCGAATGCATTCGATTTAAAATATTATTCGATTTAAAATATTTCGTAATGTTACCGATATATCGATTGAAAACATCAATATTCTTTCAATGTGGTTCAAATACCTATATAATTTAAGGCTGGTACCTACTATAGCTGGTATATCGAATATTTTTCACAAGTTTAATATTGTCCTTTTCTAATCAAATTCATACAACATAGGAGCGGATTAGTATGGGAACCGCTGTAGCCAAATAAATACATAGAAATCAGTACCTAATCGTAGTCTTACCACTAAGAAACCTGCATTTTTATTAGTTCCTTTTTTCATGGTTGCACTAGCACTAGAATTGTATTTTGTACTTCTAAAACAGTGGTACAATGATTTATACATCTGTAAGTGAAACTATAAACTGTGTCCGTAATAATTCGTAAAATTATAAACTTCAACCCAATTTTTTTTAGTGAATCTGACAATATTTTTTTTTATCATTAAGATTTATTGTTTCATTCGTGTGTTTTTGCCCTATTCCCCCAAACATATTGTTTCCCTCCAATTTTTTCATCTGACATAACTGTACACAAATAGTAAGCGTAGCCAGCCTAAAGAACAGATTCCGCTGTTGCTCTATGAATAGATATAATTATACTAATGCTTTAGCTCAAATTAATACTCAGGCTTTGTCTTAATGTCACCAATTCACGAGTCAGCGTTAGTATTTTAATATATTCGATATTTTAAAAATACTCATCTCAAATAAAAAAATGTTTGTCTAAATATCGATTCAATACGATATTTTATCGTATCGTATCAAACTCGATACTAAAGTGAATGTCCGGAAGCCAACTAAGCCAAGAGCCCAGAATCCCGTGATTCTTTCAATGTATTCATTAGTTAACCTATTATCTTAACATTTTATAGTTAAGTGTGTTTTTTCTTCACGTATAGGTACTTATTTAATCATGTTTTATATTTTACTTCTCTTGCTTAATAATATTATCGTAAATCTTTGACGAATGATGTGTTAAGGTAGTACTTAGTAAAATTTATAGGATGAGTTTTAATATTATGTACATAATTATTTAATAATATCGGATATATAACTAGATAACTATTTTATTAATCTGAGATAATAATAATATTGATTTTATGTCGATAATTTGAAACAGGTTATGTAGGTATCAAACCAGTTTGCCAATTCTGTAGTTATCTAGTCATATACCTTCTCGTATAAGTAGGTAAATTAAGTACGCGAGGGATCAATGAAACTTGAAATTATGTTTTAATGGGGAGTGCGGAGAGAAGACTAAAGGGAAAAATAGGATTTTTTTGACATGCGCCTATTTAACGCAGGTCACAGGTAACCCCGCGTGATTTAGTATAGTTAGTAATTGACACACGTTGTGAATAATAATATTATTCTATTATTAATATAAATAATAATACTATTATTCATTAATGTGATTTAATAAGGAAGGTATAAAAGGTACTTGCTTTAACCGTTATGTGTAATGATAGACAGATAACATATTGTATGGAAAGATAACATATTGTATAGTATAAGTAGATATCTACCTCTTACGGATTATATTCTAATTTTGGGGAAAGTATTAAATTCGACTTTCTTAATCTCGACACGGTTTAGCATTAGGTAATTTAAAGAGTTTAAGATGAATACTCATTGGAGATAAAAACTGACTTATATAATTCGACAGAAATACCTAAGTAGGTACTCTTACGAGTACGAGTGTACGTTCGTTATTTGTTTAAAAATACCTAGTACGTAGGTAAGAAATGAATGATTTGTTAGTAAGAAATAATATTTAGAATATAGGCCAATTTATTCTGTTTAACTATTTATTATTGGATAATTATGTTTTACAATGTCTGTTCAAGACATTAAAGATTTCATTCTGTACTTATATGGAAAAAGTTCACTCGAATATTCAGACATAATATCATTGTAAAGTAAGAATAAAATTCTCTAAAGAATGTTGACATTGTTAAATTTATTTATAGACATCCTATCTGATCTGGATTTTTTTACTAACTCCGTAAACTTATTATGTAACTGAACGTTTTTAGTATGTAGGTAAGTATTTAATTATTTTGTCAAATCTAAAATCTTATTTAAACAGGAAAATGTTCACGGACAAAGTTGTACTAATAACTGGCGCCAGTTCGGGAATTGGGGCTGAAACAGCATATGACTTCTCCAAGCTGGGAGCAAAGTTAGTGCTGACAGGAAGAAATAAGGAGAATTTAGACAAAGTAGCGAAACAATGCGAAGAGACCTCTCCAAACAAGTTAAAACCTCTGATCATTATAGCTGACATGACCAAGGAAAGTGACGTAGATAATATTATGAAGACTACCATAGATCACTACAAAAAACTAGACGTTCTTGTTAACAATGCAGGAATTTTGGAGTCAGGTTCAATAGAAACGACTTCTCTGTAACAATATGACAGAGTTATGAATACGAATGTGCGTTCCCCTTATCATTTGACGATGCTAGCCACACCACATTTGATTAAAACAAAAGGCAGTATCGTAAATGTCTCTAGCGTGACTGGTATGAGATCATTCCCGAACGTGCTAGCATACTGTATGTCGAAATCTGCATTGGACCAATTTACAAGATGCGTAGCACTGGAATTAGCATTGAAAGGTGTTCGTGTGAACGCTGTTAATCCTGGAGTTATAACTACAGGCATCCATAAGAAAACAAGTATGAATGATGAGCAGTACGAAGAGTTCCTGAAGAAATGCGCTGACACTCATGCCATAGGTAGACCAGGTGATGCTAAGGAAGTTTCTTCTGTCATTGTATTTTTGGCTAGCGAAGCCGCAAGTAACATCACAGGCGCTACTCTACCAGTAGATGGCGGCCGTCATGCTATGTGCCCCCGATAAAATAAGAAAATCATTAACTTCCTATTATATTGTTGATAAATTAAAGCATGTAACATTTTCTGCAACTTCGTTTTATTTTGTAACTTACCGATCCGCGCGGTTTCGCCCCCGTTAAAAAGTAAAAAGAAATACATATCTAAACATAGGTAACGCCCCGCTCTCTGGCGCAGGCGGTCGCATGCGCGTGGCGCACACGCTAATGCTTTTTCGAAATTAAAGTAGTCTATGTTACGCCTTAGACCTTCAGCTATCATTCAGTGAAAGTCAGGTCAAAATCGATCCAGCCGTTTAGAAGATTACCTCAGCCAAAGAGACAGACAGACGGATAAAAAAATAATTAATTGCATTTTCATTACCTATAGGTATCGTGTATACTTCCAAATGCATTTAATAAAAAATGATTTAAAGTCACAAACAGAAACTTCAATTTTATTTATTTGTTTAGATTAG
This sequence comes from Urbanus proteus proteus, assembly GCA_018251915.1. Lineage (NCBI taxonomy): Eukaryota > Metazoa > Arthropoda > Insecta > Lepidoptera > Hesperiidae > Urbanus > Urbanus proteus. The sequence continues at coordinate 3,372 of DWPV01000322.1, read as the reverse complement.
ATGAATTCCGCGGTTTCATCCACCTTTGAAAAGTATCAGAAAACTAGAATGTCATCTACGTTACCTGAAAAAATATTCAATCCTTTAAATGCAACATAGTAGGGTTGATGTGATTCGACAAAAATCTATTATTTTAGAAATTTCTTTTGTTACTTATTCTCAACACTTCAAATATTTTTTAATTTTTAAATATACTCGTATTTTGATTCAACAAAAGGTAATTTAATAGTGGATTTTTTTTGTCACAGAAGGAAGAATATCAGTATAGGTAATCAAAGTATCAAAATTGAATGTAGCATGTCGGCAATAATTGGAATTACAATAAAATTACATTTGCGTTTTTAAATTAGGCAAATGTTAAGGTAATATGTGTAGTGATACCATGAGAACTTAAGTAATACCTACGATATGAGAAATTAAAACCTCATTAGTTGAGTATTCATTTATTTCATCTTCACATTTCGGTATATTAAATTGGTAGGTAAAGGACATCTTTGTTATACCTTTGTTAGTTACCCAAATGGATTTTTGAAACCTCCAAGGAAGCTTGAAGCAGTACAACTTGGAATACTTGCAACTAAATTGGTGGTTTCGGAAGTCGCATCCATAACAGGTTTTTTAGAGCACAAATTAAGGGCGTCAGGCAATGAATCGACTGATGTTTTGATGGAATTCAGCTGTAAAAAGAAAAACAATGTTTTAATATAGGTAGTAGGTATATTGTAAGTCAGATGCGTGAGTAATTAGGACAGATGTTTTGCCCTCATGTAGTCTATCAATAATAAGCAATACAAAGTGCTTATAACATTTTTTTTTAATTTTATCCCACTGACTATCATCGTTAGCAACCCTTTATTTTCAAAATGATGTCACACGGTTGTAATTATAAATTAAGATGTTGTTATTCTCAATTCACTTCTTAAAGCAGGTGAAACTTAATTCTTAAAATATAAGTATATTCTATATATTCTATTATATACTTAAAATATATCACTACACACACTTATATACTTACAATGGCACTCCTTTGTGACTGATAAGTGTTGGTAGCACTCTGGGTTTGTCTAGTAACAGAATTGAGACAAGATTTTGTGTTTACTTCAATTCCATAATTTAATTCTGTACAGTTCTTCGTGTTTTCCACAGCGGTGTTTGAATAACCTATGGCGTCGGAGGACAAATCGCTAAGATTCTTTATCATATCATTAACTTCCTTAATCCTTCGTTCAGCACAAGCACGTGTATCTGAATCTGTTTTGTCGTAGACAGCATTTGCTTGGCCTTGGATTTTCTGAAAAACATTTTTTAAAAGTGATGGAGTGTCCATGTATCTCGAATATAGATAAAACATTTTTTAAATTATTTTTTTTACTTACGTCAATACATTTGCCAATTCCTGGTGTTCCCGAGAATTTGCTGACATTTGAAGAGAATAGATCCTTAAGGCTCTTGAGAGAAGATGTGAACTGTGTGAAGAACTTGCTGGCTTCATCTGTCACAAATCTTGTGAATGTTTCGGTCGTACCTAGTGTCTGAGTCGCTAATTTGTGCAAATTATCTATCAGTTCCTGGATTGAATCCCTGGAAGTAATGGTAGTAGAGGTATTATCGATGGTACATTTAATTGTTTTGCTATTAATTTAACAGCAGTCTTCTTACATCGATATTCGATGTAAATATAACGTAATTATCCACCATCTATTTTATTTTGATTATAAGTATGTGTACTTATCTACCACCTACATTTGTCTACTCTTATAGGTAAAATGGAATTAGATTTTGTAGACCTATCTTCAATTGTTTTTGTTAAGTTTCCATGTTGTATTTAAATGCATCAACTGCACACCCAGGAAGTTAAATTTGAAAGACTATTAGAAATGGTTAGCCTGCATTTTTTCCGGGATACTTTGAAAGTGAAAGAACTCTTTGTGTTTCGTCTCTGAAGGGACCGTTGCTACATTTATTTCTGCCTAATAAAAGCAGTATGAAGCGTTCCTGTATTATGGGTTAATAAGTTTGGTAGGAGAGACATACTTAGCCGAGGCGTTCCAGCTTAGTCCTTAAGAGGAAGAAAAGCATCTATGGCAGGCATCTAACTCAACTTTGATCTAATCTATGATCTAAGTAGGAAATACACATTTAGGCATTAAATTAAAAATCTATTATAGTCCATACTCACTTATGGAAATTGTTAAACTAACAAAGAAATATAATATATACGTACCTTAAGTTGGTGAGCGAGTCAATTTGCTTCGGGGTTGATAGTATTAAGCCTGTGTTACCTTCACTTCTTAAATCCTGTTTAGGCTCCGGTTCTTTCTGTACTTCCTTTACATCAGCCTGAGAAACGTAATAATTTATTATTAAACAAGAAGAAGCTCTGTTCTAAGTCTAATGGCTAACAATAATCCATAACAAAGTATTTACTACCTTATGTAATTAACTGCCGTCGTTAATGAGTCACACATCTTCAGAGAATAATCCGATGGTTCTAATTATCTATTTAATCTAAATTAATTTAAATTGTGAAGAAACGCACATCCCTAAGTTGAAAGTTATCCTTCAATATTCGTATACGTAGATATCTGTCACTAACCACTAGTATCGACCGAAGGTCTAATTCTGGCAGAAGCCGAAGCAGAAGCCGAAGGTTTGAAAATTCTAAGAAATTCAATTCTAGATAGGTTACAATGAATAATATAACAAATTAAAAAACTATTGAATAAAACGTTCGTGTTAATTTCATATAAACTACATCTAGAGTTGATTAAAACATTATGAAATAAGTGCATTGTCGACACAACTACCGATGCAAGTTCACAACGGACTGTTCGTGTGCTTTTTGGGCTTCAACATCTCCGTTACAATTTCGCGGATTGGCAACCGTTTGTTCAATTTCGGTGCTTGCTAGAAACCTTCGGCGATGACGATGATTTAAATAAAGGAGAGAGAAACATACCCTATTCTTAATTTCGCTAACGTCTTCTTTAAAGTGTGGCCACGACATTATTTTACTGGCTAGCTTTTTCCCGGGACTCTCAGTGGAGATGAGTTGTTTGTGGACCACCAATTCATAATTAGGTCTTAACCGTTTCTTGTCTACTCCGCATTGAAGTAGGGCTTTGCATGCTTCGAGAGCCTTTTCATCTGGTTCCTGATCTGAAAAATGCAATAAAGGTGCCGTGTTCATCATAAGAGTTTATTGTTATGATTGTTGTGGCAGAGCGGCATATCAGTTATGTTTAAATATGTATTCCTTTTTATTTCTTAAGCACAGGGAACCGCGGGAATCAAGTAGAGTAATAAAAAATAGTATGTGGTGAAGGCGTCAAGGATCTAGCGTGTTTAAGGATTCAACACTTTATACTTAAA
>DWPV01000321.1:0-31964 GCA_018251915.1 Urbanus proteus proteus | reverse complement strand
AATTTGCAAAAGATAAATCCATCCATCCATCAGCGTTTTGAGGACCACTGCTGGCCTCCCCTAAGTAGCGCCACTCCAACCGGTCCTGTGCCTTCTGATTTTATTTTATTGTTACCCAACAATAAATTCGGGACCGATGTCGTAAATTCTTAGAAGTACGGTAGGCACGAAAGTCACTATCCATCCCTCTACTAACCGCACTGTCGTTGCTTGCTATATCTACAAGTATCTTAAAAGTGCAGTGAGACTACAAAATTTTACCGTTAAAGGGCTAAAATCGAGCATGCAAAATGCATACTTACTCATAAAACTCAAATGGTTTAAAACTTGTTGAATTAATTATTCTAATAAATGAATAGAGTTAGTCACTAGATTCAAGAACAGGACAGACCAATTTTGATTATTAAGATCATGCTGGAGATACTTTATAATTTGCCCACGTGGTTCCTCGAGTCGATTAGATCTTGATCACTTGGTTAAGTAGACAGTCGCCGGACACGTGACACGAATAAATATGGGAGACGATCACCCACCTAGGACAGCGATGCTGATGTGCAATTGTTTTTATTTTTTAAATATGGTATTTTTCTCATGATATGTTCTGTATGTTTACTATATGAGTGATTAAGAATAATAAAAGTTTAAGTAAGTTTATCACTGGTCTTTACCAGTGTACTCATCTTTATGAGTGATTAAGAATAACAAAAGCTTACGTATGTTTATCATTGGTAAAGGATTGCTCGATAGGTAATTGTTTCTCTCATTTGTATCATTTCTTTGTATTTAAAGGTGGTAGAACCTTTGTGGTTCAACTACGGCGGCACCACCGCCACACCTATTTCTGCATTTAACGGCAGTGTTAAGCATTGCTGTGTTCTGGCTTGAAGGGTGTAGTTAGGAAGACATACTTATCCGAGGCGTTCCAATTCAGTCCTCATGGTTAGGAATGCATTTGTGGCGAAGCTCAGGTAGGACTCTGTTCTTATCTGAGGTTGATGACAAATGTGGGCGGCAGTGGCCACTTACCAGGTGAACTGCATGCTCGTATGCTACTCCAATGATATAATAAAACATTTATTTAATTTACTTAAAGGTACTTTCACACTCACAGACAGATATTCTGTAAGTATAGCTAAGTTCTTAAAATTAAATACTGTTTATATTATGTAATTATATTTTAATTTTGTTTTCTTCGTCTTTATTTATCATACTATGAATAAGCATAAATATTAAATCAACTTTCCTCACTCAAATCGTTACACAATGCATCACAATTTGCACACAAAAAGCATAAATAAAATAAAACTAAGCCCACGAATCGCCACTCGATACGATCAGCACGTAATACAATGTTGGTTTTTCAGCGTATCTCATGATCGCTAACGGGAAGTGAAGTGTATCGCCTTTGACATTCGCAACATCAAGCCGGCCGTGTGTTGCAAGTCTTTCTCGACCGGATGTTGAGATAACAGCTATGTCAGAACTAAATTGTGTGTGTGTATGCATTGTTTAGAAAACAATTTGAGATAAGTTGGTGTTTCTGTGGAGTGTAGTGTGTGTGAAGTGGAGTGTGGTGTGTGTGTCCGGTTCCTTATTTTAATTTGTTGACTAAGGCCAAACATAAAATAGTATACCTAGTCGTATTCCTCATGGTAAGTGACCACTGTTTCTGATGGATATTAGCCAAATAAGATAACCGTCATACCTAAGGTCAGCCACAGATACATTGCTACCCCTGAACGCCAAGTTAGATATAGGTGTGGCTGTGGTACACCGGAGTTATCCGCAAAGGATTCATATATGTATACAGTACGTGTATACCATTAGTCAAGAAAACTTTTTTACATTGTGTTTAATTTACATTGCTCTTTAGTTACATTGCTAACTGTTCCAAATTCTATCTATCCCATCGTTGAAACACCAACATTTTTATTTTGTGACAAACTTAACATGATCTATGTAAGCAGTTACCAAATAAACGCTTCTAGCGCTTTGACATTAAATTCGCATTTAGCGATCATGTATATGACTGCACGTGGGTGTGTGAGTAATGGTATTGACACCACTAGATTAAATATAGTGTCAGTTGCAAGACTCAAGTTAGGATAGTTAATCGTCTTTGTCTAAGAGAGTACGACAGCGTGACCGGGCTTTCGTTGAGCGCCCACGATCTACTTCGGATGGTATCGAGAGAACAATTATTATCAGCACCTGGACTATAAATCGCTTGTCCACAACGTTATGGACGTGAACTTACCTGATCTTGTGTTCTGTGACGTATTCTCCACAAAGTGTATTGTAACGGTGAATGATATAACGAATTATTTGACGTGCCTATGTGATTTTTAACAGAGCATCTAATATTTGGGAGGACCTGTCTTCTGGTCTGGTAAAGCTATAATTTAAGGCTTTTAAAATCTGGCGTAAAATACATGTTTTCAAAGACCAACAATTTGCACAGTATCTTGATTATAAAAATAAATTAATCAAAGAAACAAATGATTAAAAATGTTATTTTTTCTCCAAAATATATTATTTACTTTTGTTCCAGTTTTAGATGTTCATTTGATTCTCTGTTATCTTCAAGGAATATTTCTTAGTAACTATCATCGCCTACTGACTTCTAAGCGGCAATATGAAACTGCGTCACTTATTCTATTACTGCCATACGAAGCTACGTATACCTACATATGAAAGCTCAGCGGTTACATAACCCGGCTACGGTTAAGTGATAAAGTGTTGTAATCAGAAAGTAAACGCGCACGAGAGGGCTTCGAATTGATTGATCGTTTGTCGCCCTATCGATTATCTGATCTTGTATCCATGGGACGTATTGATAACATATACCAATACATATTGGTAATCATATACAGACGATTGTTTCAACAGCTTTCAAATTATGATTTCCGATCGTTAATTAGTTATAAAGAAATAAAGTCAATGTTTAGGTGAAATGTGATCCGATTGCCGCCCGAATATTGCTACGCCTATTATTATTAAAGTAGGTGCTTGCCAACTTCTGTAAAATACCATCTAACTATATAATTATAAATCTATAAATGATGATAAACATTCACGTATAGGGAAAATACACGTATGATTGTATTTATAAGACAAGCATTTAATATATGTATGTACACTGATTGATCACTTACGTTTCTTATCAATTTACCGCATTGTATCAAAGTGTATTGGGAGTATTTTGTAGTAGTTATTTCATATTCATGAATCATTAATGGCTTTGACGAAATAATTCAAATATAATGTACATAATAACTAATCTACTGATATACATTTTTGCAATCAAACAGCAGTCATGAATGAATGATTCACCGAACTGAACTCGGTGAGTGAATGAATTCATTGAATTCCATACTTGTATTAACTATCGCGTGGAGTCACCATGTGTCATTAGATTAATGTTGAACGCCTACGCAAAGCTATTTGATAAGCGTTGACTGCGGCGGATGTATGGCTTTTTGTGTATAGTTTATTATTTATTTATACATTTTACATGACGGCTTTATTTATCTCATGAGATATCAACTAGCTGTATCAAGTGTTAGCTGATGTTAGCTACATGTGTTACATTGACATTCTTAGAAATAACTATTGATTATGTCTAAGATGTCTAGTAGGTACTACTAACAATGATGACAGTCATGATGCAATACCATTGTTTACCATTACCATTAGTAGGAGAAAATCCTACTGTGGGGCTATGAGTGTAGAAAACGTCTTCTATTTTTTTTCATTAGGTACATTACAACCCGAATTTACTATTGGAAACTTATTTTGAAACAAAATTATCAAACTATGCATTTTATTCTTTAATCATAAGTTTTGAAATACCTTACTGATAACGTTAATTAAATTTCGAGCGTACTGAAAATCTTTGATACGCCCTTAAAGCGTTAAATCATTACGTGCTACAGAAATATTATACACATACAGGAGTTTATTAGACAGAAACAAAAGGTAAACCACCAATATCAATACCACGCATTACGTCCATCACAATAATAGACACAGACTAAAAGGATTATCACCGTAAGCCTTTGACACCATTAGTATAATATAAAGGAAGCGCTTGAAAATTTATACAAAATGTATAAACAATACTATTGTTTTATTCACACTTTAGTATCGATCCGGATCGCTTGGACTTAATTTTAAATTTAAATTTCAGTAGGGCCGGAACTAGGCCGGGCGTGTCTACAAGTGGTGCATCGTTAGGCGAAATTACGTTTATGTGGTAACTGTACATCGGCTTAAAACAAGGTAACAACGTTTATTCTAACGTAAATGTTTCCGTTTAAATCTGTAGCTAAATTGGATACTGGACTTTAGATAGGGCTCAAAATTAAAAGTGGAACGAATGACTTAACAAAGACTGTATTTGACATACTAACTGATCCCCGCGGTAAAAAGGCATAAATATTTAAACAGAAGTAATATCCTGATGTTAAAGTTAAATTAAAGAAAATTAAAGTATTCTACGCCTTAGACCTTCAGTCTCGTCAAAATCGGTCCAGCCGTTTAGAAGATTACCTTAGCCAAACAGACAGACAGACAAAAATTTTTTTAATTGCATTTTTGTTATACGTATACTTTCATATACTATGAATTAAAAGTTGTTAACTTTATTACTTTGCTTTATTACTACAAATTTTATTTATTAGTATAGATTTAGCGCGTGTTTAAGTGACCACGTGGTACCATAAGGCACTAGATCAAACTAAACACTGTGTATTGTTCACATAACCGCGCGGCGCCGGTAGTCATAGGAACTTAGTGTTAACGCGTGATAATTAGAAAAAGTTGTGGAATTCTGTAAAAAAAGTAGAATACCTCGTTGCGACTCTGTAAAGTTATCTTCATACACGACAACAATTCCTACGATTGTTCAATTTTATAGATGTAACAAGCATATATGTAATACGTAACAGTATTTTAATTTTCTTTTCAATAAATGAAAACGCATCCTATAAATAAGTTATCCATAATTAAACTTAACAATATTTTATATCTATAAACAAATCAAAGTAATAAACATTTACAATACTTTTTCCTTCTTGTTCTTTCTAGAAGCAAACAAGTTTCGAAGACTAATAAAGCGTCTAGCGCTATCCCTAGATTGGAGCCACTTTCTGGACATATCGCACGTTACTTGCGCCCGATAATAACGGTAAATGTTCACAGAGCAACAATTCGCTCTCTACCGTAAAGTACTTGTTCTATGGTCGCATAAAAAAGATAAGCGGTTACCGGTACTTTATTCTGCTATAGGATGACAAAAAATCAATAACTAAAAACTATACAAATAAAAAAAATTCAAGTGTCACTTTGTGATTTCAAAATAGCATTTTTTAGTCAATGCACATAAAAGTATACACGATAACTATAACGAAAATGTTATTAAAAAAATAATTCTGTCTGCTGTCTTTTTGGCTGAGGTAATCTTCTAAACGGTTGAACCTATTTTGACAAGACTTTTACTGGAAGATAGTTGAATCTTCTAAAACTTTAAGACTTAAAAGATAGCATATCACAGGCTAATTTGTGAACTTAATTTATTTATATCATTTTCTTTTGAAACAGTATTCATTTTAATACTAATGGTTTTAATCAAATGATAATGTTCCGGAAACATAATACTACACTTTATGTTTAGTAATATCACTGTTTACTCGCTAATAGCTGATAGTAAAACTAGTACCTAATTAATTACACACCTCTACGTAGTGAAAACCAGTTTGACTATTGTTTCTACACTACGGTTACAAGTACAAGTACTCGTATGCTGTGCGATCAGTCATTTTGATCCGCGTAGTGGTCACCATAACCGGAATGACGCAGTTCCGGGTTCGGTCCCCGACCAGACAAATATCTGAATGATAAATTTAGATTTACATTTTGGGTCTGAGTTTTTGTATATTAATCCTTGGGTTTCTTGTGTTTAAAAGTTCTGTCAAAATCTAATCAGACTTTTTAGGTTTATTCAGTTCAAATAGAGACCGCAAAATATGCCAGCTATTCAAATGGCTTTTTTAAAGTTATTAATAAAATATTCATGCTACATTTATGCTACATTTTTTTTGTTTTTATACATGTGTATATATTGTGTAACTGTTATGAATGATAGATTAAAAAGATATGGCGCTTTTTAAATTTGCGTTCCGGTTGTAAATAAACACAATAGAACTCATAGATTATTAAATAAAGAGAAATCTAAAAAAATCGACAGATAAGAAGAAAATCCAAGGTTTCTTTAAGATGTTTTGCAATAAATTAATTAGGTAAGACTGTTGAGTGTTTTATACTATAAGTGTCGGATTTAAGTTAAAATCGATTGTCTTCGGTTTTCTCTTTCCGTCCACTTTTATGACGGATAAAAGAAAAACCTCAGTTGATATTGCGTTTCACGAGAGATTATAAATAAACAGAATACCTTATATAACCACAGAACGGATGAATTTCAACTTTCATAGTTTACGGGATATTTGTTACAATCACATTCAGTTTACCTAATGGCATGTGACCACTTGGCCCATGGAAAATGTAGGTAAACTCTGATAGAATTAAAGTTCTAACTTATTTCAGTCACACAGACTTCGTTACTCCTAGCTAATAATAAACTCGAATTCTTTAAGCCAAAACGTAGAAATTTAATATACCAAATTTCATTTAACAGGTACCAATATATCTAATAGAAATAAAGATGCCAACTTTATTGCATAATCCTTATTATGCAAGCTTATTATGATGAAACGCGTTACCCTATTATATAGCTCTATAATAAGTAGGATTTAATTAATAAGCAAATCGTTCTCAGCCGGTGGAAATGACACCTGCAAAGGAACTAGTTTCTGGTGAGTGCTAGTGAAATGTCAAAACAATTGCTACACCAGTTTTAAGTTTCATACTGACAGTTGCCAGACAATATACCATTAAGTTTAACTGACCTGTACCGAAATAATTAAATACTTAAAATTGAACTTTGAAAAGGCGACATTTTTGCAATTATGTGTTATGAAGTTGTTTTGGGTCATTGGTATTATTTGTTCTAGTTTTGGCTGCATTTAGTAGCGCTGTGCTTGAAATTACCGGCAATGTAGTTGACTCTTTATATTTGCTACATTTTTGAAATTTATGTTAAATATTTATTAAAATTTAAAGAAAAGTTTAATTGGATTTCTTAAAAAATTAACATTCTTATTATTAAAACATACTTCGTAATTGGACATATTTACCTACTTTGAAATATTTTTGGCATTTATGGTTTATTTTACCCAGTACCTAATCGTAGTTTATTTGACTGATCAAACACGTGTCTAATATTGTCATACTGAGAATCTGTAGAATAATTTTAATGGCTCTTTAGTTTTATACAACTCTATCATTTATCTACGAATTATATTACAGGCAATTACAACCGACTTTCAATTTTCCATTAATATAAATAGAACAAGAATTCGTTCTGTTACACGACGTCTAGTAACATTACACAAATTTATTGTACTATATCCGTTAACTGATAGATTAACCGTCTTGTTCTCTATAATTAAGCTATATATCAGGCATGTGTTGGTCAACCCACCTATTTTCACAAGGTTCTAATAAAACTATCAGTTTTTATCAACCCACGGACAAGAAGTACGATGTTAGTGGTCGTTTATCGCTATGTTAACTCAAGTGGTAATATTTTCTAGACTCCCATACATGGATATGTGAATGAGGTATCCTTACGTAGCTATCGCATCAATTTTGGACCTTAAAGGCAAAAAATATGACTGTATTTAATACATTTCCGGGGTATAAAACACTTCTTAGTTACACACGTATATTGTTAGTCTGGTCACATATCATTGTGATAAGTAAGCTTTAGGAAGGTGTAAACAGTCTAAGCACTGTGGAAGGTGTCATATGTGCATCGATTATCATAATGACGGCTGTATGCCTTGTACATCGCGATTTATAACTGCTTTGGTGTTTTTTGTAAGGAGCTTTATTTTCTCGACTACATCAAATTTTCCATGTAAGGTTGGGTGTGATATTCTAAAATATATCTTTTTATTTAAAAAAAAAGTAGATCGTATGTTTGTATCCGCAAAATGCAGAAATTAACTTTTAACTAGAAGTAGATAAATTAACTTTTTTCAATAAAACATTGCATTTTTATATTAGTATGATTTCCTTTCGTTTTTACCCCGAAATTTTCACAGAAATGGAAACAAAATTGTGATAGTTAACCACAAAAAAATTGTCCAGCTTTATCCAGTAGGTATGTAGAAATACATTTTCATCAATAATAACTTTAGTAAAACATACTTAATTTATTGAAATGATCCACTTCACAAGCTGTGCAAACTACCTTTCTATCCTAGAAACCCCCATTAAATTGATTGCTGTGCGTGCCCAGTACCGCCCGCAACCTTCCGCTAGCGAGTCCCAATAGGGATGGCGATCTACGATTGATCAATCGATGAATCGATTTTTGGAAAAAATATCGATATTAAATAATGTTAAATGAAAAATCAATCGGGCGAATTAATCCCGTATACCTACTAGAAAATCAACATTTAAAGATCGCCCTTGAATATAAAAGTTTACTATTTTTGTTGCATCAAGAAAATTTCTATGACACAGAAGTTGGGTAAAGTGATTATATTTGGAAAATCGGTCCTTTGTCCTCGAAATTGTTGTAGAAAGATTCTTAGGACTTCGGCTCATATCGATTAAAAAATCGATTTTTCAAATATAGTTCCCATCCCTAGTAACAAGTTCCCATACAATTTGAATATCGTGTTGGCTATCTCTGCCTGCCCGGTGCGCTGGCTTCAGATATGGTTTATCAATAAATAAGTGTCCGTGAGCATTGCTTACAACACGAAAAACTACAGAATTTGTAAATAGTGACGTCATTGACACATTACAAGAGAAGCAAAAGCTGACTGTATACTTTTGCTTATGAAAACACTACTGTATTTAATAACCAATAACCATATTGAAACTCAAAACATGTATATATTTTTAAATAATGTTTGTTTTTCTATTGATTCATTCGAGTTAAACTTTGAAATTGAAACTTATTTCGATAGAAATATGTGTAGATATGTACAAATATTTCGATAGAAATTAGTTTCTATATGAACAGATGTTAAGATAAAAATTATTTTCTATCTTTATCTTATATTATTTATGTAGTAAATTCCGAATCTTATCGACGTTAATTAGGTCCATGTACTCATATATCACGACATTACAAATAAATCGCTCTATGTATTAAATAACTAGGTGTTAGTTACGACTGGAGTCGATAAAAGCTATCTTCACTGTCGATAAACAATGCCAACTAACGCGGAAATGGGAAACGCGAGCGTGGCTGAAACCATCATCAGATTGATATAGAGGTCGCCACATCATTGCTATTTTATACGCTGGGTATCCGATTGAGTGTAAATTTAACCACTAATGACAGTACAGGCGTATAAAGGGGCAGTAATTCACATGGGGTACAATTGACTTGATAGACTCATGGACGATACGGACGACTTATGGACTTATTCTGAACGCTGGCACAAATTGATCGGGCACGTTTTAACGAATCGGTATGTAGGTATTTTATACTATTAGGGAACAGTAGGGGAGAGGAATTTGCGTTGAGGATGTTGTGTTTTAAGTGAATTCGAAATTATCCACTATTTACTTAAGAAGTTTGATTATTATGATTTTTTAGTCCAAGAGACATTTACTGTCTCTTGGACTAAAAAATCATAAAGGAAAAGAAAACTTACAAAAAGGGTCTAAGGACACACTTATAAACACACACTGAAGAAAGGACTTAAATTTGAAATTTTCCCTAAAAACTAACAACACGCGCGAATCTTTGGGCTTATTGACTGAATAAAATAAAAAACGTAGACATAAAAATACACTGTATTTTTTAAATAATTATTGAGTAACTTACTTACTAGGTACTGTTATGGACTATTTTGTTAATACTCCTAAACATGTAATGTAGTGAATATTTTTAATAATGATCACGTAACGAGGTGAGAGTAGATGGTAAGGTCACTTCATGTACAAGATAGCTTCGCCATTACACAGCGTTACTACTGGTGTTAAGAGTCACGTACTGGATGCCAATTAAAGCTGCTCTGCAATGATATTGGAAATGCTGCCATTTGTTCTGTCAGTGCTTTTGGTATGCAAGCAACGTGGGGACTGAATTGTATGCAGAAATAATGATTACACTTGGAATATTTAAAGTAATAGATACATATAAAACTTTTTTTTATTTTAAAAAAATGTTGTTAAATTTATAAAAATCCAATGGTACTGCTTAAAGAAGTGAATTAAAACCACATAATATATGACAATTATTGATATTGATATTAAAAGAGGTACATTAATCGAACCCGGAACCATAAGGTGGTGCTTAATCCGTAACTCGTTAATAACAGATTTGAGCTCGCTTATGCAACCTATTGTTTCATAAGGTTAATTTACAAATAAATTTGACGTTGATTTATCTAAGTCATCTCAAGCGGAAATTATTTGGTTACGACCCAACCTTTGGTAAGTTACTTAACGGACAAAAATTGACAAGTAATTTGTTAGTGAAACTCAAAATAAATAAGTTAAACATATTTAAAAAAACTTAATTTCGTGAAATCAAAAAAAGCATTACGTCACGTTATTTATCAGAATGGATTAAATAATATAATAGTCAAGTTGTCGTCGGTTTTTTAACAAAAACAATTGTAAGCGAAAGTTTTTATAAATTAAACGTACTAAAATAATATTATTAAAATATATTCACCGAATAAGTAGCGAAAATTATAGCGAGTTCTTAAACACCATAGCGAATAGAAAAATATTGTTGTGCTTAAGAATAGTATGAAAATCGACTAGTCACCGTTCCATGGAATATGTTACCATCACCCCATTATTCATGGGTGACGTAAAGCTGTTATGGTTGTAATTTTATTATTAATCTATGATTTATATCACCTTTTAAGTAATGTGAGGTACTAGATGGATGCGCGGTTAATGGTAAAGGCAGGAAGAGTAATTGAATAGCTGAATAAAATTAACTAAGATTTCATTCCGATATGATCCGTGATAAATTATGACTAGTAATAATTATGTCAGATTCCTTATAATCGTTATGTTATTCTGACATAATAGCATAAATTGAGCATATGGAGTAATTGAACTAAGTATACGATTAAATTTAGAAAGGTGTAAATCTACAACTCAATATCTTTGTTTAAATCTAAATAGAGTGGAAGTAATTTAGTTAAAATTCAACCTATATCATCCTATATCACATCGTAAATAGAATATAATGACTATAAGGTGAAACTATGCGTAAAAGTGCCGTTTGAAATTAAACAACAAAAGGCTGCAGTCGCCATATTAATGAACTATAAGGATGCTTACCTGGAAGGAGTAGTTGACAATCGTGATGTAGGTGGCTGGCAGGAAATAACTGTCATACAATCGTCTGATGGATGTGGAATGCATGACACACAACTCAAAAGTAAAGCTACAATCTAGTATTGTGTAACTAAATCATTTGCAACAAAACAAACAGAAGACAAAGAAACTTAGCAAACATTTGTGTGGTGTAAATAGGTGTGACGAATATCCCATATTACAACAGAGGTTCATTACAGTCTTCATGACCTCTAAACTTATGTCGTTCATAGACACGCGTGAGCTCTATCAAAACATTGTCACGACATTAGTGACGTCACTCAAGGGTAAAGGTAATCGCCTTTATTTAACATTTTCCTATGAATCGATTATAGACATGACACTTTCAGAAATATGATGATTATACACATTTTTTCCTAACTTATTATTAACTCACTACTGAACACGTGTCTCCTTTTTGAGTAAGAGGGGTTTACACTTTACAACTTTTAGGAACTATTTTTATAAAGAACTCTCATGTGTGCAGATTTCCTCGCGATGATTTCCTTCGTCGTTAATTAAAGTAATAATTAAGTAATACGGAATTAACTGTCAAAAAATCAGAGGTGCCTGGGACTTGAATCTGGGATACCTCGATTGAGAGGCCGAGTTTCAACAAATTCTATCACTGCTTCCCATAATTCTTAGTTTAGTAAAAGTAAGTAGCTTGTTCAAAGGCGAATTCCGACAAATTCTATTCGTTCAAGGCTAACAACGAACTTTTGAGCTTAATGTGCAATGACAATAATGAAAACAAAACACCACATGAAGTAGTGTGAGAAAATAATAGCTAACTGTCAAATAATCCACACCTAAGTGCATAAAAAGAACGTGTCTATGAGAATGGCGTACGAAACGTCGATTAGTGTCAGACATTCGGTAGCAACCTAGATTGTGTCGCTGTCATAGAGTTATTATACTTAGATTAGGAGAGCCATAGGAAGGCCTGTCTGTGCTAGTGTCCGAAACAAAAGAGGGAAGGTGACAAACCTACACTTATGTATATTTGTCTAATCACTTTATCAGATTAGGTAGCCTCGTTTGCTTTCTCTTTTTTCGATGGATACAATTTATTTATATATTTACGGATTACCAACATAAGATACAGATGACACAAGTATAAGGTTGACACATTTTATTACTATGACACATATTAGGCTGCCTCCCCTTCTCTAAGTATAATAACTCTATGGTCGGATACGGTCACGTAACGTTGGCACTGTATTTCGAAGTCTGCATGCTTGGGACAGCGATATGCATCGTTGCAATTACGCTATCTATCGCTATACTGCTTTGATTTTATCCTGTTGTAATATGTCAAAAATTAATCATATGATTATTTAAAATATGTAGTTTCTGTTTTATTTTAAAACTTTAAGTTAAAGTTGAGTTATCTAATCCTTTGAAATAATTAACCTGTGACTGAAATTATATATTTAGAAATAACAAACGAGCTACCTACTAACTAGTACTTAAGTAGGGCTGTATCTAGCAGTTTAATTTTTTAGTATTCACTGCCGTCCAACAGATAGAATTGAAGTCAGATCCATAAAAAAATTTATTCCTATAGGACAAAGTTAGAATATTGTATACTAAATTTTGCCTGCGGCTTCGCACACATTAAATTATATGTGAACCTTCCTCTTGAATCACTCTATCTATCAATAAAAACCGCATTAAAATCCGTTGCGTAGTATTAAAGATCTAAGCATACAAATGGACAGATAGCGGAAAGTGATTTTGTTTTATATTATGTAGTGATAAGTACCTGACTCTTCCTCAGTACACTGTTCAATCCAGAACACAGTAGCGCAGTGTTTTAAGACAGTAAGAGTAAAGATGATGATCACTTAAATCCGATAAATCATCTAAATCCTGGTATAGCCGTAAAACAGATGGACCTATTCCACGAATTTCCATACACAATGCGATGCGAGACTAAAGCCATCACCGTTGAGAGTCATTACGGCTGACATTGACAAAATCCCACGTGCAAATACAGTAAATCAGACAAATCTAGCACTTACATTCGGTTTGGTAATAAAACTTAGTTATGCAGCTGTTTCGATTCGCTTCGGTGTTATTGTACTCATAAACATTCTGAGCCAGGGTAGGTCAAGAGTAAAAGTATTTAATTTGTCGCAGTTTTTTATTCAAGACTCAACCGTTGCATATCCTATTAAGGTTTAGCTGTTCATATTTCAACTTGGATTCGAAAATATACATCATATTATTATTCCATATTTTATATTGCAATGTTAACTAAAATTACCAAACAGTATAAGCATTAGGTTGAAGTAAGCTGTAAAAATGTTGTTTTTCATACAAAAAACCTCTTTCGTTGTAAAATTCTATTTTATAAAATAGGTGTATGTTTTATAATATGGAATTGTGTTACTACATTCATAAGTCGGTACAAGACTTCATAAAATTGTTCAGTACAAAATTTCGTGCATACATAATATATACAAACATAAACTATACCATTGACTATACAGAAAAATAAATGATTTGACGACGCTGAAACTTCTAATGACAATTAACGTTAAGCAGATACTTATGGTTACAGAATGAAGCTAATAGTAGAAAGCTCAGTGTCGATCGCAGTGATGGGGTTAAGTCGTGACGAAGGACTCGGTGTCCGTTGCGTGATAACAACCACTTAGACTAAAGGTTACGAATCTACGGGAAACAAATAGTGTCACCTATAAACGTTGCGTTTCTCGCATTAGCGAAAGGGTAATTAGGTACTTGCGGTGAATGTAGCTTAATAAGATTAAGGATTAGTTATTTTGAGTTTTCATCTAATGAAGTTGTAACCATAAGGAACTCATATTGGTAAGTGGATTAACACTTATTTACGTTTGTAACCAATCTAAAAAATTATAATAGAATAGCGGAAAAAAGTGAATTAGATTTTTAAACCAGAATGATTATGCTACACAGTTGATATTAAAAAAGGAAAAATGGATGAAGGGTGCAGCTGCA
The DNA here is from genome assembly GCA_018251915.1 of Urbanus proteus proteus. Classification (NCBI taxonomy): domain Eukaryota; kingdom Metazoa; phylum Arthropoda; class Insecta; order Lepidoptera; family Hesperiidae; genus Urbanus; species Urbanus proteus. The sequence goes on along the minus strand of DWPV01000321.1, from coordinate 17,492 downwards.
GTAAATTTCGAAGAGTTTTTTGCTTATTAGGTAGTTTGATTAGAAAAGATCGGTGCCTGATAAATTCACATTTTTAACTATAAAGAAATGAAAAATCTAAGTTTAAGTTGCCAAAATTATATAACAATGAAAATTAAAATCTAAAACCAAGAAAATGATAATAATCCCTCATGTTACTTCGCAAACTAATAATCAAGTATGCACGCGTAGGTACCAGGAAATCAGAGAAGAACAGGAGTCGATCGAATCCACGATGAGGCGAAGTCGTGACGAAGGGCCGCACGTCGCGTGATACCAGCCACTCTGACTGAAGGTTGCGAAATCATTGCCTCGCTATCACTACGTAAGATTCCGAATTGAAATTGTAACACTAACTTCATTTTCATTAGCTTCACTTGTTGAATCAAATAATGAAATTGAATATTCAACGCAATCGCTTAATACTCAATGTCAGATAAAATTAAATAAATACAGTTTCGTAGGACAGTTATTCACGATTCTTATTATCATTGCGAATTTCAAGCGCTTCCATTGACCGCGGTCACGAAGTAACCGTTCAGGTCAATGACAAATTTCGGAACTCAAGTAATTCCAATTCGTCACATCCTAGAGTATAATGACGAACAGATATTAAAGTGAATATTGAAATTAAAAATACAACAATGCAAACGTAACTGTTAAAGTACTACTGGAATAAGTACTATTGCTGGAGGTACTATTCCTGTTATTGACATGCATTTTTTATATATTGTACAGTAAAAACATTTTAAAGAATCGTGATAATTATGATGAAATTTGCTTTTTTTTATTTATTGTTAGTTTGAATACGTAAAATGTCTAAAACAGGCTTGGATCTTGGAACCTTTTATAAGACAAACTAACGTGATAATCACTAAGCCACAGACGTGTTATAATAAAATGTGCGCTTAATTTAAAGTTAACACAAAAAACATAATTTTTGTCAAAAGGCAAAAATCAGAAGCCTAACCTCCATTAGCATCAAGTCGCTAACTTGATTGACATGAATAACAACAATAAGCTGTTTACTTCAAAAGCGTACATAATCTATACCGTAATTATTCTGCATTGCCACCTGGTAGAGTAACAGGAACTGGCAACAGTGTCTATATTTAGTCTACAGTCTACAGAATTCCGGCTCGGCTGACAAGCATCGCAAGTTACCCGCGCCGATTATATCGGATCTACCTAATTCTATTGAGTGGACCAAACGCAAGGTTAGGCAATTTAGTGTTCAAAGGCCTGTAGTTGGCTTTAATGACGAGCCAACTCTATGGTTACCGTGCTAATCAATGCAGGACCTAGGTTTGATTTCCTGCCAGATGGAATCAATAAAACTAATTTGATATCTCATCTGGATCAAGGCACTCAGAGTAGAAGCCTTTCACGTGGTCCAGACTAGTGACATAAAGATTATAAACGGACTTTTTTATTTGTATTGTTTATTGTATCTTAAATATTGGATCAATCAATACTTCTAGATTTACTCATAATCTAAAATATATATTGTTCACGATCAATTTTATTTCTTCAAAACAGCCATGTAATTAGTTACAACGATCTACGAGAGTTCAAATTGGGCAACTCGTTTAAAATTTTCGTCGTAAAATATTACGTTTATTTAAACCGTCACTGCGGCTGTTTTTATCGGTGACAATAAACTTTCAACGTTTCGTTAAGCGGCATTTCAATAACGATACAAAAAAAACGTCCATTGACACCTTTAATATCATTGTAATGTTTGTTTAGTACGAGCAGACGTGTTATCGACCGTGCTTATGCCCAAGGGCGGCAGTCAACATTGAAATTGTCGCATTAAAATCGATATAAATATCACAATCTAGGTAAATATTTATCGGCAACAATTCCCCGTTAAAGTAAGATTTGGGACAACCAATATTGCATTATCTAACATCCTTCTTAGATTTGATATTTCGATATTTGATAAATATAGGCTATAGCGTAATGGACCTCTAAATAAGGAAGTAGGCTTTACATCGTTTATCAATCGATAAGATATGTGGAAAAAACTTGTGAAAATAAAATGCTTACTCATTGTTTTCGCTTATTCGTGTTAATCACACCCATAAAATACCATTTTAAACTTGTCGTGAATTTAAAAAATGACCTCATCGTGACATTCGTAGAATAAAATGTTTAGGTATTGTAATATAATGACAAATTAAAAACCGATGAATATTCGAATTATCTCATCATCGTCTGTATTATGTATTCATAAGTTACTATCAGACTCTGAAACGTAGTAACTACTCATCTCAAAAATACATGCATCCGATTACAGTACCTCCTCCTTTTAGAAGTCGGTAAAAATCAGACTCAGATCTAATTCACTACACTTACAACGCGGGTATACTCTGCAATTATGTATCTCGTAAATACATAATATATACAAAGTACATATACATTATGTAACCTATTGTATTGTAAATAAAAAATATATTTTTATCTCTTTATCTTATCAATATTACTATTAAAATCAATTAAGAAATTAACCAAGAACTCTCGATAATCATAGTTTAAAATTTCCGAAAGAACAATAAAAACATTCAAATATTCCGATACATAACAATTCGATAGGAAAAGGCTATAAATAATGAACTTAATACAATATTCAGTTTGATAATTTATTCCACTCCGGTTTGACGGAATCTGGTTTTTGCAGTTACATAATCAGAAACTTGTTGGGCTTTTGTGTCGGGAACTAGCGATATACAGGCAGATATTCTAAAGAGAATTAACTGTACGGGACAACGGGTATCCATGTGCAGAATAATGTTTACACATCTATAGTTTTCAAAGGAATATTCCGGATTTTTGTATAACCTGTTCTCTCGCTTCATGTTCTGTGTTTTATTTATTTTAAGGGATATGATTCTGTAAGGTGAAAGGTCTGAATGGAGACAGTTTGTTGTTCGACTGTAACACCATACACACAACACCATACAACACGCCATACAACACCATCATGGGTGTCGTTTAATTTTTTTAATTTTAAGGGTTTGGTATGGTTGAGTGACAAGCATTCCAAACCCATAAAATAAAATAAAACATTGGTGTTGTGTCATATACTATGTAACGGCAGATATAATTATTGTGCTCTTACTTATTATTCCACCAATGCAAACGTAATTAAAAAAATACAGTTACATAAATGGAAATGGCCACTTAACATCAGATGGAATAGACGTATATTTGCTGCTAAAGACATTTACATAAAATATAGAAAAAACCTACACGACTCAGATTGAATCAAATAGACTAATAACTCTGACATATACAAAACATTTGTTTTGTTTAAATAAATATATACCGTCTTTAAGAAATCTATACAACAAAATGCTATTTTGCTTTATTACCAACATTATTTATAACTGGTATCCTTTATATCAGATGTTTAATTAAGATTAATGGATTTACCAATCGACCTCTGCTCGAAATAGAATCTAATAACCATTTGGGTTTTATTTTAAACTAAATTGATCTTTATGTACATTGAGATTACTGTTAAGAGATGTTTATTATATCGATAAATATAAAAATATATATTTTTAAATTAATATAAAGAACAAAGCGTGTCTAAAATATATTCATACGGAATTCACACAAAGATTTTACAGTAAAGTATCACCGTCTATCTGGCTTATAGGGAGAGCTGGTTTTGCGCTTAAGGATATTATGTTTAAGCAGAATTCCATAGTGCACGAGATGTTCCACAACATTGTTGTGAAGACAAGGAACGCATCTACATAAACTTACGAGTACCTCAGGTTTTAATCCTACGTGGGATTAGTCACAGAACCAATGTCCGTTCGTTTCATATACACATTATAATACAGGAAACATTATACTACAATTTTAAGGAGAATTGGAAATGGAATTTTAAAAACTATATTTCAGTGGATATCTAAATGAAAGCTAAAATGTATTGAATAAACGTGTAGTCCAAAATTGCACACTTATACATATTGCTTCTTTAATGAAGATCGTTGTTTTTCGTCAATTTTTTAAGCAACAAATTCTTTGATAAAGTCTGCCCTTAGCTAAAAACAAAACGATAATGGAATTATTCAGACGTATGTTAGTCATCTTTATCAGCGAAATAAAATTCCACGCAGGCCAGTGGTCGCAAAGCTGAATTTCTTTAATGACTCACCTAGTCACTAACGATTTTACGTCAACGTAACAATCGGACATGAATAATGGAGAGCACGTACAAAACTTCGACCCAGATCTGTAGCGCAACGATACAATTAGTTCGCCTCGTTTCTGACCACGGGGCGACGCCATAACGATTTATAATCGCCAAAAAATCGGGCCGAGGGTGGCTAGCTTTATTCGTGTAACTCACGTAATGTTTTGTTTCTTTTATTCCGTACGCGAATGAAGGACGTATAATGGCGTCTGGTTATTTCTCTGAAGACGGGACATATTAAATGGATAAACAAAGGTTTATACTGCTTCCTAAGATCTCAATATTGATTGTTAAAAATTAGATAAAAATATTATTCCGTAATTTTAATGACTTCTTATACTCAATGCGAATTAATTATTTTAATGTTATCGACATTGTTATTATGAATTACTTTCATATAAATCTTTAGTATACTTATGATTTTAGTTGTTAAATACATATATTATAACCATCCATAGTTACGGTCATGTAAGAATAATCTCGAGAAAAAAATAAGAAACAAAAGGTCACATTCTTAATTAATTGAGTAGGTAATGATTTTATCAGCATGGAATTTATATGTCGCTTACGCATTCCATCGAATCGTCAATTTATAGATACGTTGTTAAGTCATTAAATAATCAGTGATAAATATTCAGTATTTTTATATTTGAACTTGTTTTATAACTATTTGTGTGATTATGTCTTATTTAAGATGTGTAATAAATTATTATAATTGTCAACATCAATCAACTCAGTGTGCTGCCTACATTGATTAAAATTCATAATCAGTGGTCATTTATACTTACCATGTTTTGTGATTAAATAATTTAAATCCATTTAATAAAGTTAAAGATGTGTTAAGTACATAATATTATCAATGATGTGGTGGTTATGAAAATAAGCAACGGACCGTTATCATCTCTACAATTTGTAAATGTCTAAATATGTAATATTATTATATTGTAAATGTCTAAATCAATTTATCGAAGACTTATTAACACATTACTTGAATGTCCATTTCTCAAACCTTAATATTATTTTTAATCAATTAGCATCTATATACAAAATCAATATTTTATGTAGAATTTCGTTTACCGGTCCGTCAAATCTTTTAAACATACACTTGAATGGCATCGCTTTGAAACGCCGCAGTTAACGAAACAAAAGAATACCGACACGATTGCATAATGAGCCACAAAACGCACAAAATTCGATTTTTAATGTCTTCACATTGACCGAGGCGACCTTACGCGGTCCAACGACCGGCAAATGAAATTCTTTGAATGCAGTTACCAAAAGCAATTAGTTTATTTATAACTCTTTTCACTGATTTATTTAAAGGTTAACGTGAACGTTCGTTGACAGTTTCCACATTGCCCGTTAGCTAAACTGTGGACAATAGTCTTTATACAAAAACGGGTTTTTGGAAAAGCCTAGCATGTAGTAAAGGTATTCCTTGAAGTTGAAGTGTAAGCTTTCTTTGAGAAAAGTTTATATAGGAATGAACGTCTTTGAATATCTTTAATATAAAAATAAACTGAAAATATCAACTCTATATAAAAATCTTCACTAATATCAAATTCTTAACTTGTTTAAATTATACCTGATAAAAAATGTTTCGACTTTTCTTTAGTTTTAAGCTTATTCTTCATTTTAAACATACGCGATTTATTCTTTCATCTGAGTCGTAAACAATATACTATTCTTTTTTTCCAGAGAATTTCAAAGAACCGTTGTGTGAAGCAACTAGCACCAATTTGGAGCGAGCCTTACATTCTATCCCATTTCCCGAAGACCGTCGATCTGGATATCATTAAAGGCGAAGCCGCAGGCGGGCACCAAGTAGGACCAAGTTTAGCATAACTGCTAAGTTAGGAAACGATTCCTATTGTAATTGGCCATTTACGTAGCCCATAAGTTTTCTCTAATAAGACGATATTCGTGGTCTGTTCATATTATCTTCTATATGGCCAGCGCCGCCTCACGATTCTAGTACTTAGTAATGGTGATTAACCTTAAGGTTCGAATTTTGTGCCGTATGGGTGCTTAATGAGCTTTGAATCAAGATTTATTATCTAATTTCTTTGTTGTCCCACGATTAAATACCGCACATTTTTTATATTACTTTAATGCTTTAACGCTACGATTTATTGCTATATATTTGTTAAATTGAAAATCGGTGACATATGAGGAGAATGCATGAGAAAAATATTTATTTTTATGAATAATTCTAGACATACGAGTATTTAGTGCCTATAAAATTTAAAGCAGAATAATCTATCAAAAACTTTAATTTATAAACAGAGATATAAATATAAAGATAATGTAAAAATAAATTCAAATATTCTATAAAATAAATAATACATTTGTATTAACATTATAATGCTCTACATTATTTGTACTCTATTCAAATGTTATTGCGCAAGCGACGCACTCGCATATACAATAGAGTTCAACGGGAGCGCATGCGCAAAGCTCTACTTCACGAATTCTAATATTCCCACGTACCAACAAACTGACATATATATTACATATGTTTATATTTATGTTTTTATCCCATCCTGTATATTGGTCATAAAAAGTTAGAAAATATTAAAGCATTATACTGTTAACAATATAGTGTTAAAATTTATTGTTATACTGACAAACATATCACATCTAAAAAATTTAATGCAAATTAATTTTAAACACATTTATCACAATATATCGCAAGAAAATCACAGGTTTTATAACATACTCGTAAAATAATATTTAAACCTTTAATTTTTATAGGCGGTAGGTATATACCCATTAAAAATTAGAGGTTTTTAACTTATCAGTGGTATTTGCTAAAATTCCAGTGTACATCCGTGCATTATGCGAATTTTGCGTCTAACGAGAGGCGACGCCATTGTGGCGATATGGCGGAGATGTGTCGTTTAGATACCGGCCATGGTGTGGCTTGATCGGCCGCTATCGGCCGAACTAACCGCTATTGATCTTAGACGTTCAACAAATGGCTCGCTTTTCTGTTACTTCGAATGGTGTAACGATGAAATGAAATATATATAACTTTACATTTTTGGATTTCTAACCCATAAAATATTTAGTAAGAGAGCCAATGAATAAGTATTAAAAGCGTTACAATAGAATCACATACTTAATATTTTGATAAATAAATAATAAACTGTTTTGACTCCAGTCATCTTTAGAAATATAAATCACCAGTAGAATTAATTCAAAGTTGTACTATAATTTACATTCATAAATCTTGTGAATTATTATTTTTTACTTGTATGTAGTAGAAAACATTCATGATGCATTAGTCATATAATACAAAAATGCTATGGTAACCTAATGCATACATTGTACACGAATACACCACTATGTTTCTACCTCCAAAAAAAATTAAAATCTAAATTTTATGCAGGAACCTACTGCGCCGGTGTGTTATTGGACAGAACACAGATAGTGTTGCTATTGCATAAAATTAAGAATAAATATACATATGTATTTATTTGCCGTCTCCAAAACCTCAAAGAAAATCTGAAAACAATTCGATACTTTGCACCTAATATTTCGGCGTTATTTTTTTAAATATTGGCCCTACTCTACCGTGGCCCCTATACCTATACACAATATTACAAATATTATACAAATTTTATTTTTTCTAAGATCCGAATTACAACTTTTACTTGATCGATGGAAGAATTAACAAACGGACTACCAATAATGCGACGTATAACTAAATTACTTCGTAAGTAATTTAGTAAACAATAATATTCGTGACCGCAAGCAGTGCAACACGATTCTGATTAAATCATTTGTTTGTACTTTATAAATTTAATGCTCAAACATAACAATGTGATTGTGTTATTGTTATTGAGTAGTTAAACACCTTTTATTGATTATTTCTAAGTAATGTTTGGTTTATGGTACAAATAGAGAGCTTTGGGTAGAAGCCAGCTGACTTACATATAAGACGAATATTATTGTCCTGAAGAACAGCATCTATTCCTTCGGCTTTAAGAAGGACAACTCTCCTTATGGAGTTTGTTACAGACTTCCATGACCGTTATAGACAACTTACTATCATGTAGTGGAATGCATAGTTTGCTACTACAATCCTCTAAAAAACGAACATACCATGTTCAATTTTGTCACGTCACCTATTTAAAACATAGATTTAACAGGCATTTTTTCAAAAACATTCTCACGCACCTTAAAAGTAAAATCCCTTGTAATCGAAATTAGGGCCCTCACCTTGAAGATTAAGTATAGAGATTACGCCGATAGGTTTTCGCCTTTTATGGCAAAACTTCGTGACTGATCGCCACGAACCGTATCTGATTTAAAAATAAGGGCCGCAAAAGTTCTCATTAATACAAATGACACTGTCCACTTAAAGATAAAATAAGGTTCTAAGAAATAGGCGTAAACAAACAAAAGCTCGAACCATAGAATTATTATAACTACGGCTTCAACTCCAATATATTATTAACTAGGATCTAATAATTTTATTTTAAACTTAAAAGCATTCTATTGTCTACGATTTATGCATGACACTTGAATAGCAATTGCAAGTAAATCAAAGCGGTACTCACTGTTATCACGCAACAATTACGAAAGGCGTTATCAGGTATTATGTAAAACAAGCGCACCCGAGCGCCACTTTCGCTCCAGACTCCCGCCAAAACACCCCCACTGTCACCCAGATTGCACTTGAAACGTCTAAGCACAGTTCGCACACACAAGTCCGGGAAAGTTCGATGTTTATTATTCTCGTGTTTATGTTGCGCGCGCCGCTCCACGGATTGAATGCGACGCGCGTCCGCTACGCGAGTGGCCCCGTACCGTACTAGTGTGGCTCCGGCGACCGCCGGCTACCGAGTTGAGGACAACCCGCCCGCCGGTCGCCAAGCCTCACCTAGCTCACAACACATGAAAATATAGCTACATTCTTGTTTTATCAAACTCGAACCAACTTTTTGTCCTTTAAAAACCTCACACAATGTATACGATGTACTGTCAAAGGCTAACTATAAAATGTGCCACACAACGAGTTTTATATAAATACCTATAAATTGATGGTTGAATATATTAGCGAAGCACGTTCGAGTTGGTTCTGTACAAAACGTGCCCTCGTTGTAAACTTGGTTTTAGTGGTTCATCTCTTGAGTGTATTTTACAAACACAAACGCTTCAATAACTATAATCGTAAACTCTCCTTACGAAGACAAACAATAAATTTAAGTTGTTTACATCGATGATCTACATAAACGTATATATTTTCTATTATAAAAGTAAGTAGTAAGGTAGTAAACTTTACAGAATTTGTCTTGTTTTACGTTTACGAGAACATACAACGATATAACAAAGTATGATAAAAGATAAAAAGTTTCCTCGACAACTTGTGCCAAACTCAAATTCTAAGTTGCAAAATGGCTCAGTAAATAATCGAAAGTTCTCGAACTCCATATCGAAGTTAAATAAGATTCGCGATCACGTGGGACTCAAAATTGGGAGTATGTAGATTGATTTTGTAAAACCTGAGTGTCAGTCTTGGTAAACTGACGACAATGCGAATAAGATTTTAGAATCTTTTTCAATTCCTCCCAACTTGCAATAGCTGGACAAGGCCCATAAAAAGAAAGAAGGGCGTAAAATTATATTCAAGATTCAAGTTATTAGACCGATCAGTCATACCAATGCAACGTTTTACATGGAATAAACGTTAGGAAATTTAAACCTAATAAAGTCATATTTAGCATAGTTCATATTTTACAAATAACCATTATCTTAAATACTATCTTGCAATACATATTTTCGAAACTACTTTCTATTATCTCCCGCCTTATCGGTATAACGTTAGGTATAACTATAAAAAAACTATATTGCAGGTACTGAAATTTAATCATAAGGAGTAACTGATATTAATGAGAAGATTAAACTATATAAAAAGTTCATTTAAAGTGGATTTGATACAACTGGCAGAGACTAACAAATAAGAATGAAAGAAATACATATTCCTTAAAATACGGCAAAATAAACAGATTTTTCCAACAACGCATTATGATCGCGTGATGAGGGTGGGGTGAACGCTTGCCACCGTCTTGTGTATAATTACCTACTTTCGTACTTTGCTTTTTTGTGTTTATGACTGTTATCCTGATAATGCTGTTCTATAGCCACGCTAAAATAACAATGAGTTTAATATAAAAATAACTTGTAATTAGTTTTTGGGTTCTTATTGTTCCGAGTATTCAATATGCTAACATTTTGTACGTTTAGTATCATTATTTAGTAGTAGTAGTATTATCATAAGTAAAACAAGTAAAATCATAAGTAAATCATTATTTAGTATCATAAATAAAAAAAATGCTAAATATATAGTGCTATAGTTTACGTAGAAGGGAAAGCTTCCAAACTTCGAGCTATTCCGTCCATATTAAAGTTAAACAATATATTTCTAGTTATCTTTAGTTGAAAATTATCCGGACTTAGACGGAATAATTTAAAAGTTAATTGATTCTTGGTGGCATACTCGATCCACGTCAATTTAAAATTTTTATTACAGTAAAATATATCATCGCATCGCTTGTAAAGTCCGCAATCATAACTTACGTTAAGACGACCCTTCCTTAGAAATAACGCCATAGCGCAATAAAAGGGTGCGTAACGATGGAAATCCCTTTGCCAAACGAAGAAATGCTATAATTGGTATTAAAAATAACTTTCTGTTCGTATACAACTTCATAAGTATTAAGAAGTAGAACTAATTTCATAAAATCATGGAAATTGTAGTTTCATTGCAGCAATAATACTCCCGCCATCTACTTATATTTTACATATACAGTAGCGTTTGAGTCTTCACATTTTAACTACTCACTGCACACCTAGGTGTTTCCGTGATTTATTAATATCCAACAATCGAAGGAAATAGGTCTTAAATAAGCCCTAAAATATGTCTTTAAGTTTTAACATGTCTTCATTTGTGACATATCGATTGCAAAGCATAGGTACCTTTGTAAAGGTAAGATACTCGTATATCTTTGCAACTTATACGTCCGCGATAAATAAAATGGTTCACGTCATTGAACACATTAAACAAGTTTATTTAGAGTTTTCGTCTCCGCACATTTATTGTGGCAGTTGAAGGCTGACTGCCAAAAAACGTTTGGATATTTGCATCAAATCTCCATTTAACGTACGGTTTTTGTGACAAAGATTTAGATAAATAAATATCAAAAGATTCCGCCGCGTTTCCCCCGACTTTGCCCGACAATGGCTAATCAAAAGGCCGTATCTCATTCGGCGAACCTTGCTCCGGAGTTGGGCTATTTCGATTTCATTTGCGTGCTCGTGCGCGTGCTTTTTTTCTCGTCTCCGCACGCCGCGCTCCCCAGAGGTCATGCCTCGATCCCACGAGCCTTTGTTGCTCCCGCGGAAATATGAGGGAACGAAGGTACGCTCGAATAAATGGGATTCTTTTGTGGAATATTGAAATATCTCTAGGCGATGCGAGGAAACCGAGATGATTAATTCTCCGATGATGAATCGTAGGCGTAAATCTTGTTTGTAATTTACTGCTTGTTAGTTATCGCCTTTGTTTCGCTCGCGATACTATTCCACGGAGATATCGTAGGTCTTTAGAGTAGTTTACAAGAAAACTCCATATCATCGTTCATAGTTCGGGATCCGTTACAAGAGTCTTTTTATTTTCTTAAACAAGCATCGGGATCGAATGGATGAATGTACTTTTTGTAACAAAAAGTAATTACGAGTCACGAATCTTGCGGTCGGTGGAGCGGGAGCGCGTAGATTAATTGAATTCTTAGGTGTGAAGACTTGGAGCCGAAGGTACAACGCGCAACACTTTTAAAAGTATATTCCTCAAGTTATAACATGTAGCGATTATATCAGAATAACATTATTCCTGATTTTTTCTTGCTAAATACATTAAAGATGTTTCTTCCTTCCGTATTTCGAAACAGGTTTGGAATCCTTTAAAAGATATGTCTCAAGTTATTAAAATTGAAATATTATATATGATAATATTGAAATAGATATTATGTACCTACTTCTTTCAGAGACTATATTAATAGTCTACTAATAATTAATAGTAATGTAGCACCATTTCATACATAAAGCAGCATACAATTTGGAGGTAAACAATTTTCTTGAATATACGTTGTTACTTTACACCCCGCTACAGTCTTGCACTTACACCACTTTTATCAACCTGTTTCTAAAGTTCCATCAACACTTCACATCCATGATATTCCCGTACGAAGCCGCCGACGAATTTAAATATAAATAATACACGCTAATACATATTACATAATACCTTTCAACACTCATAAGGTAATCTGAATAGAAAATATCACCATGTTGTCAAATTTCGAATGCGGTGTGACATTCAATAATAAACCATAAACGACTTTTTTCAAAATATTCACTGAGAAATTCTTTAGACTTTTTATTGTAAGTTCATTTCGTATTCTATACAATAACTTGTTTCCCAAGTATGGTAATGTGAGGCATTGTTTTGTGTTATATTATCCTAGTTAGAGCATAAATTGAACCCCACACCAATTTCTCCATTATTGCAACAATGTAACGCAGCTCTATGCTGATTTGATGTGGTAAGATATACGAGGTTAAACTCTCTTTACAAATTAGTGTAATTTTTGTTAATGAAGATTTAAAGTATTATAAATAACGTTTCCACTATAAGTAACGTTTTTTGTTTTTTTGTGTTTTTTCCTTTTTAGTGGACACCCATACCATGAATTCTCTCCTGTGTCGTGTGCACACATAGACTGTTCGTCTATGTACTATGGCACCTTTTTTTTTTCTTTTTTTTCTACGGCACATAAATACTCAGAAGTAAAACAGAAATCTAAATACTGCATTCGATATCTCTCTGGCTGGGCTACGAACGCGGGACCTCAGCGTGTCAGGCCGAAAAAGTAACCGCTTCGCCAAGGGATAAAAATACGAATATATTAACACACAGACCAAGAACACAAATTTAAATCAGCATTCATATATTTAACTAGCCGGGGATAGAACCGGGAACACACTACACTTGTCAGAACGGTGACCGCTCTACCACCCGGGTCGTAAATGCTTAATAATACTACTAATAAACACTTTAAAGATTTAACACGTCGTTGGTTTAGAAACACAGACGAGTGAGCTTAGAGCAAAAACGTTTCCAAGGATCCCACGAAGATTCTTGGCCGAGACAAAAAAAAAACAAAAATGGAAACTTGATTTATTAAGCGATTGTCACAGTACAAGGAAAGGGGCATGTCTTTAAGATTTGGAAACGTCAGCATTAATGGTAGTGGCATCAAAATATAAAAAGGATACCGCTGGATACAGCTCCACAGAATTGAACCCTTATTATATATCTTCACAATCCCTAAACATAATAACGCTTTCTACACTCATAGCCACACAGTAGAATTTTCCCCTGTACACACATAAAGCCAAATACACATATAAAGAAACCCATACGGACAAATACATAAACACCCAGACCCAGGACAGATATCTAAGTTCATCATTCAGATACCTGTCTGGCCGGCAATTAAACCCGTAACTCATTGCATTTCAGATCTGTGTGAAAACTCTACCACGCGGATAATCGTCACAGAATTCTGTTAGCTATAACCTAGTTTGTAGTGTTACATATACTAGAGCACTATGAATGACGAAGATTCATTCTATTCAGCGGTCTTCTATCAGTCCTATTGTTTATGACGCCACACGTTCTTAATTGAACTTGAGACTAAATTAAGCTAGATTTGAATAGTTTAGTATTAAAATCAATCAGCAAACCTAACCTAAAGAAGTTTCACTTCAATAATATCACTTGAGTAAAATGACGTGAAAGTTATACTTTACTTTTCCTTGCACTAAGATACTTAATACTTAACTACTTACATAATTCTAAAATAAGTTGGCGAAAGCTAAGTGCTTACTTACCTAAATTGGAGCATAAAAACGTGATTTTATTTAATAACATGGTTAGTAATATGAGGTACCTATACTTTATTACAATCTAGTATTAAAGTTTGATGTAAATTATTACTGTTAATGTAAGTAATGACTGTTAAGTCAAGTCTTTTAATCTGAGGGTCCACGGTTCCAATTCCAGGCCTCTGATATTCCTTGATGTACATATCACAAATTAATTGTATCACTTGTATTAACCGTGAAGAAATAAATTATAAGGAATCCCACATCCTGACTTAAATCCCAGAGGGATCTTCAAAAAATCTAAAAGTATGAAGTCTACCAACTTGCATTTGGGCAGCGTGGTGGACTACAGCATGGTCTAATTTTTCAAACTCTGAGACCGGTGACCAGAAGAACTGTGATCGGTTAAGCCAACCGACACCGACTTACACTTTATTATGAGTTGCATCCATATTATAAGTATATCAGAATCCGGCATCTCTATAAACAACCTCACTATCAAGAAACAAGTAAAGTTCATTTCCCATTACATTAACTTCAACATACCTTCAATCCGAATTGATAGTCGATACCGGACGACATAAATTTAACACCTGAGGACAGGAAGAGTGAACCTACAAAACGATATAATATGCACTTCAAAACCAGTTTAAGACTCGAATTTTAAATTGTAACGATACAATTTGGACAGATTCCACTATTTTTCATTTTATTTTGTGGCGTGGGATTCGACATTTAAATATTTATTGGCTTTTAAAACGTATTATCGAATGGGATTCTTTCGGCCTGGAGGAATATTTGGAGGCGCTTTTAAAGGTCCATGTTTTAGTTAATCGTTTTTGTAAACGAAACTACATTGGTTTTTGGTTAATATGCTTTTTTATTCCTATTAAATCAGTTTAATTACTACATAGCGACTGAAAATAAACAAAAAATGACATGCAATGATACTTGCTAAAACTTTATTTTGTAGTAAAGTACAAAAAGTCTTAACGATGGATGGGTACTAAATGGGTTTAATGGCTAATTAGGGGTTGATACTTAAGTAAACACAAATTTTCATGGGCGTTTCCGTATTTCAACCTCGTTAGTAAGGAGAAGGTTTTGGTAATCAAAATACTTTATACAATATATACCTACCTAAATTTCTTTTAGTCGATGTAGACTCATAGGTGACATATTTATAACTTTTGTTAAAATAAATATTATAACTTGTCATGAAAATAACATAACAATAATAAGAGAGTTCTGTTGATTAACGTTTAATTTTCTTATTATATTAAAGCCTTAGTGAATTTTTTAAGCATTTTGTGACTATTCTCTCATCATTTGCTTTTTTTAGAAGTTTTTGAAGCCCTAACCGACGTGGAATCCATTAAGATACGGTCAAATGATACGCTTTCGGAATGCTCTTTGCCTCACTCTATTCTAAATTGTTTTTCCGTTGAGTATTCATTTCATTCTGAATTTCTGTATAGGACAGGAGGAACAACTGAAAAAAGGCGTGAATATTATTAGTATGTTTACTCTGAAGTCTACAATCCTAAATGGACGTGTGGTAGAAAGATAGAAGATCTATACAAATAAATAAAATACTATCTGTAATATCAAAATAACATTTTTTACTACATGCATATAATGCATATATAAGAATACACGATACCTTTAGCAAAAATTCAATTAGATTTTTTTGACTGTCTGTCTATTTGTTTGAGGTAATCTTCTAAAGGGCTAGGCCGATTTTGACGGGACTTTCAATGGGAATCAGCTATCGAAAGTCTAAGGCGTAACTTAGGCTACTTTAATTTTTGAAAAAGCATTACTGCTTGCTCACGCACATGCGGCCGCCGTCGCAGGAGAGTGGGATGTCAGTTATGTCATAATATGTTTTTACTTTTTAAGCGCAGGTGAAACCGCGAAGATCAGCTAGGATAAAAAAGAACTCAATTTCGTTTCTTGAATGGAAAACAATTTAAATTACGCCTATATAAGCTTGCTGTAAATACCTTACACAAATAATAATTACACAAGTAATACATTCGGTGACCCGCATGGCGGAGCGGTTACCATACCGTTAAATGGGTTCGGGGGTTCGATTCTCGGCCAGACTGATGTGTGAATGATGAATTAAGATTTCTGTTCTGGATCTGGGTATTTCTGTTTTCCTCTATGTGTATGCTACGCTATGAGTGTAGAAAGTGTCCAATTGACACAAGTTTGTCCAACTTTACATCTTAGTTATAATAATTACAACATATTTCTACATATCGCGTCTCTTGATCAAAAACAAAAAGGAAAAACTCCGTGAATAGCACTTCGGGACAAAGTGTTCTGTTTCAAGGCTTTTAAGGGATCTCTGTTACATTTTATGACTATACAATAGCTGCCTTTAGGATATTTTATTACCGTTTTAAATATTATCTACTATCGGGAGTGTTGTTAAAAGCATCGAAGTGTTTATTCTTTTAACTATTAGATGTCCTCATAGTATTATAAAGTTTCTTTTATTACTGAGACATCATATAAGTGTTATATTTTGTTGAAACTACATTTATACTTGATGTTTTCTTAACATTATATTTATTATTTTAATAAAAAGCTATTGCTTCTTCATTTTATCAATAAAGTTTATCTCCAGCTATAGAAAACAGGATTAACCGATAGCGACATACCTAAATTTCCAAAAATTCATAACTTGAAAATCCAATAGCGATTAAGACTCCATAAGAAGATATCAGTCATTGTGCTCCAACATCAGTACGTGGCAATAAAATTTAATTTCCAATCCCATAAATCCGAATTAAAATTGTTTATTGGTGTTGTAAAATATAATACCAAAATCGTAAGCAAGGACAGTCGTCTTTATTATATTAGTGGATCTCAACGTTTAGTGTAAAACGGCCCATTACGTATTTTTTGTGGTCGTACTACGTTTGAGTATATCACCACTTTAGTGTTATATTTATAGAGGTGTATATTACAAGGTTTCGAAATTTATGGGACGCATTAGACGCCAGGATTTTTAGTAACACATAATATAATGTTGAGACATTTTTCAATGAAAACAGCATGTATAAGTCACCGTTAAACTTAAATCGAGCTGTGTTCAACCGACTACAAAAAGGAGGAAGTACTACGTTCGTCTGTATGTATTTTGTATAACATATAACATATACTTGAAAACGGTTTTAAGTTTGGCAATGATTTATTATATTTATTTACATTTTTTTAAATTAAAGTACCTAACAAGACTGCAGTCTAGTAGTCACATATAAATATTTTTATCAACCCCAAATACCCTACCCCTGGG
>DWPV01000320.1:0-31971 GCA_018251915.1 Urbanus proteus proteus | reverse complement strand
ATCAGATCTCATGTAGAAGCCAATGTGCTATTTTTACACACCTTAACACTACAAGCACTAACTTCATAAATTCCCCATCTCAGTCAATAGTTATGGGCTTTCTCCAGTCACATGGGCTTAAATTGACCTAGGTTTTACTAGTTTTACTTGTTTTTATGACCTATTTCAACAGTAACCCACATTTGGAATAGTAATCAAAAGTTGTTGGCGAGTTTATGTTAGTGATCATACAAAAATGTTAGGATTCCCTGTCAGTCTATCTCAATTGCAGTATTAACACATCTGTCTAACATTTATTACAGTTATGGTGCGTCCTGTGTGGAATGTCAGAGGCTACATGCTGTTTGGGAAGGTGTTGGTGCAACATTGAAAGGTCGTGTAAATGTTGCTCGTGTTGATGCAAATTTGGCTGGAGCGGCTACAGCTAAAAGGTTCAAAGTGAAAAAACTACCAACTTTCCTCTTGTAAGTAAATCAGTAACATATCAGAATATAATATTTTTTTCCATTTTTTTGTGAAATTCTTGTTTAAAAAAATCCTACTTTTATTATGGTATTTTATTGTTATAATATATAGTCCACCTGATGGTAAATGTTCGCTGCAATTCATCGACATCTGTCTCCAATTTCATATTGAATAGGGGTTTTAGCTAAAATCGATCTGAAGGGTAGATGTGTCTCCTTACATGTGAAGCAGATAGAATCTACATTTTTCCACCGAAACCTGAGGACTGCTTCACGTTAGAAATAGTAGCCCTTAATACCATACTCAGCAGTCCTACAGTTATAATCTACTATTATTCTTTGTATTGTGTTAGCATAATTATTATATTCATGCAATTTTTTCTTTTTCAGTTTCCGATTAGGCAAGGTGTATAGATACGAGTTGCCAAAGAACGATATCAAATCATTTGTGACTTTTGCCCAGGACTGGTACAAAAATGCTAAAGGTGAAACAGTACCACTCTTAGCTTCACCATTGTAAGTATTTTTACCATCATTCTATTCGGTATAGGGATTGTTGGAATGATATTTAAGCTTAGAATAATTCCTACAATAATAGAATAAAAGTGACTTTTTAAATAAGGCCTCTTATTTGGTCATAATTATTGTACACATTGGTATGGTGTATGATGATGATGATGATGATGAAATTAATAGGCAATGATAACATCTGAGTGACGGAGCGGTCACCATACTGGTCTGACGTGTAGCGAGTTCCGGGCTTGATTCCTGGCCAGACATATGAATAATATTTTAGATTTCTGTTCTGATTCTGGGTATTTGTGTATTCGTATATGTGTGCCATGTCACTCACTATGAGTAGGGAAAGCTTTATTATTAATAATTATAACCTATACCTTATTCTCATGAAAGATTGAAAACGTAACACAATTAACTATATGTCTTGTTTATTGTTTCAGTGACGAGTTAGTGGACTGGTGTGTTAATTTCCTGAAACTGAGTGTTAATTATGGATTAGATTTAGCAGTTCAATATCCTTGGGTTTGGCAGATAGGTTTAGCAGGATTTGGACTGGTGGGTATCACTGCACTTATTGCCCTATTGAAAGCGGGGAAATCCAGACCTGGCAAAGATTTAAAAAAAGAAAAGAAGAGTAAATAAATGATAGATATGTAAATTTAATTAGATTTAAATATATATCAATAATGACAATCTATGTAGCAAAATCCAGTTATAATGAAGCAAAAATTACATATAAATAAGTAGGCAGCAGGATGTATACTCAGTATATTCCTTATTTAATCAAAAGGTTACAATTTTTCTAAAAACTTAGATCGGTTACGATTTCAACATTAAATGGGTTTTATGCATGTATTTAAATATATCTGAAGTAAAAATTGATGTACTTAAGAACTCTCAATTTTAATATAATTATCAACAAATCGAAAGTATGTCCAGGTACAAAGCGTAGGTTATATAATAAGAGCAGCTGTTTGCATAAGTTCATTTCGTAATTAAATCAGCAATAAGTAGTATGCATTAAATAGCCTTAGAAAAATGTTCTCCAAGTGGTATTTCTTTCGACATTCCACTTTGAACTTTTAAGATGATATATTTTTTTATATTTTGTATATTATGTAGTTGATAATATATTGTATCATTTTCCTTATTACTTAATAATGTTGATTAGGCTGATGTACATTTTGTGTGTGTATATATTTAATGTATTAAAATAAAATCAAGGACTATGGCTGGATGCCATGATTGGTGAATTTCTAATTTTGTTACAATTTACATATACAAAAACTTTTATTTTGATTACTTTTATACAATAACATTATTTAGTGAAATATATTTATATATGAGGTTGATGTTACTGAACTGTATAATTAAACTGTATATTATAAAAAAGGATTCAGGTGTGCATAAATGGCGAAATCTGAAACTATAAGGAATAGTAGTATCGTAAGTTATCGAGTCTCATTTTGATAACAAAAACTAAAACTGCATAGTTAGATTTATATTAGTCTGACCAGGAATTAATGAATTCTTTAAAAAAACCTTTTAGTATTTATCGCTATCCCTAAGTTTCAAATTTTGCTATCTTCTATATGGCAAGATAATATCTTAAAAAATTATGTGTCTAATTTTAAAAAGTTGTAACTACTGTTTTTTTGATACTGATTTCTATTTATTTTACACATTGTCAAAAATATATGTATGTAGCCATTATGTTGTGGCAGGGTGATAGCCCAACTTTGCTTGTCTACAATAATAAAATATGCATTTATATTTTTTTCATAGAACTGCAATTACTCTTTAGCAGCATTGTAATCTGATGTAAAGTGTCATAAGACTTGCACTCTTACTTCTGGTCAGGGTGTGGTAAGGAAGACATACTTATTGGGAGCATGCGAAGTTCTACAACCTAAGTACCTAGTGGTTGGGGGTAACACAATCGATCAAATCGCTCTTGGTGGCCAAAAGTATAAATAATGTATATCGTTTCGAAGTCATCTCTATAGACTTATTTTAATAATCACATTATTTCTTCGACAAAAATGAGTCACAGCAGTTATTGTTGTAAATTGCAAGAATAATGTAAGAAATAGTAAATGCAAGTCTTATCGACTCCCAAGAGCTACTTGCTTGCATTTACCACTTTGATCATAAAGTCAAC
This sequence comes from Urbanus proteus proteus, assembly GCA_018251915.1. Taxonomy (NCBI): domain Eukaryota; kingdom Metazoa; phylum Arthropoda; class Insecta; order Lepidoptera; family Hesperiidae; genus Urbanus; species Urbanus proteus. The sequence continues at coordinate 28,827 of DWPV01000320.1, read as the reverse complement.
CAAAATATTTTATACTCGTGATTACTCTTGCTGCATTCACATGCAATAAAATTACAACATAATGATACTCGGTTAAACTGATTCTGACTTCAAACAGAGATTAATTGTTTAACTTAAAAAACATTTTATAACGTGTCAAAGTAATAGAAGTAGGTATATCTTATGATACAAATTTGTATTATTGAACTTTGTCCTCGTTTCGATCTTAATTCTTCGACATCACAGACATGTCTAGCAGAAACCAACAATTTTTCTTTTAGGACGGTTTGTGGTTGAAATCTTATATTGTTAGTGAACCTCACATACCCGGTCCTTAAACTTATGCTCATTTCGATTTGAAAACAATATTTGTTCCTGTATCATTAGCGTCACAGGAATAATTTATATATGTTTATTCTTGAATGAAACCATTAAAGTAGCTTTATCTTCTTGTTTTACAGTAAAACTACAACTAAAAATGAAGTAAACAAACTCTGACACATGCAAAATAAAATGCACTTTTCGAATTAATTTTACTCTCCCCATTGGAATTGAGGTTGGACAATTCTTTCTCCACTAAAATCAAGATATAACAATAATTTTATAAGTAAATTACGAGTAATATAAATTTTTGTGTTTCATTACAATATCTTGATGAAATGTAAACAAATACTCCTATTGACAAAATGTACTCAGAGCCAACAAAGTTGCGGACGCTAGTTGAGTTTAGCAACTCATGCACGGTCCCAATATTCAGGGATTGCTAGGCATCTGTGGCTGACCTAGAACTGAACTTCTTCAAGGTTGATTACAAATGTCCATGGGCGGCAGCCCTGCATTTTCGTTTGTTGCTTCCATCACATTGTGAGTAGTGTGAAGTTTTTTTGGCAAATTTATATTGATAAATATATAGGAGGTAAAATGTTGTCTAAATAAATTAAGTTACCTGTGCATTTGCAGAAACTGATGTAATACCTATTATTGTGATATATTTCATGGTTATCCTCTTTTACAATCTGATGCCATAGTAGGCAACGAGGCATCAAGTTGAAGTTATCTTTAAGATTACATTAAAAAACTGTTATTAATGTCACCTGGTGAAAAGCCAACATTGAAACGTTAAAAGTTGTTACAGTTTGAAGCAGATTTCTTCTTTTTATAAATAAAAAAAGTTGACATTCCCATCAAATCTTTTATTCAAATAATATAAGCTTGTAAATGCAGTGTGATATCATACTATACTAATAATAAAACATAGATCCCAATGAAACTTTAAATGTTTTATTTAATAGTAAGTAGTATAAGTTAACATGCCCCAAACAATTCCCTTATGATACAGATCAAAATACAAAATTTGTAAAACTACACTGTAAAATCAAGTCATAATACGAATCATTGAAATTGATTTTATGTCATGGACCTTTTTCTCTTTATGTTGAAGAACTATTTTTCAGATCATAGAAATCAAGCAGTATGAAATATAACTTTATTAAAATTGAGTTAATATTTTATAACAAAAATATTGAGTATTCTTTTTCGAGTTAGCTAAATATAATAACATATATTATGAACACTTTGTATATCAATGTTTATATAGGTATATAAATTGTTTGTTAATGTGACAAAAATACTCAAACTAAAGTAAATGAGACAAATGATGTTCGAATTATAGTCGTATTTGATTAAAACCAAAAAAACAGTCATTAAAATTAATAACATTTGAACTTCTAAACATTCCAAAAATATCCCCATATTAATTGTACCCAGGAAAATAAGAACCCCTAAATATAATCAGGGTTGTGGGCGGACCCATCATACATGAATTGATGTATATTATTATCAATATCCCTCTATCCAACATCTATCCTTTGTCAGGGCAAGTCTCCATAATGGGAGTAACAAAATTTTTAATACCACCGATTTTATATCGGAAGTCAATTTTATAATTATAAACTAGTTTAATGATAAATAAGTGACATATATTTTTGGATGTATTCATAAATAATTAAAAAGTAAACTAAGAGTTAAGCTACAGATTCCTGAAGTATTGGCTACATTGCCCTTCTTTTTGCTCATTGCGTGTAGTGGTTTAAGCCCTGAAAAAACTACAAATAAAGCAATGGTTACAATAATTAGAAGGCGTAGGTGTTGTGATTATGTCGCAGAGATCAGTGAACAAGAAGCACCACAGTGATATTATAAAGCAACTTGTGTAAATTTTACTAAAACACTATAGACATTGACTAGTAATACTTTTATATTGTATCTACTTCAATATTTATTCTAAATACCGATGCAGGGTCAGCAAGCTCTGTTCTAATAGCATTCTCAAACCTCTTAAATATCATTGAGAACTCCATAATGTTTTGAGGTTTAGATTCTATCCACATTTTATCAAACTCATAGAATAAGTAACAATAAAATCTATGAAATAAGTTAATATCAGGTAAATGGTGTTTTGCATTAAACATGTATGTTTTTGCAGAACAATCCTTTAAGAGGTAGTATGCCATAGATGTCAAATTGATCCCCACAATTGCAAATGTGTAGCCATACTTTGGATGCTTAGAATGGCTCAAAACATGGCTTGATGCTTGAGGATATTCTCTTGCAAAGAACAAAAGGTTTTCTAATCCCAGCAGACCCATTCCACGGAAATCTGTTTTTGGATCATCACCCTGAAAAAAATGCACTTACATTAAATCCTTGTCAATATTAGTAGAAACAGATCATTGAATATCAAGGTCACATTTAATGTTTTTGTTAACAAGCTTCATTTAGAAGTCAAAAATAAATTGCTTTTTTAGTGAATTAATTGCAATATGGATTCTTAGATTTCAGGTTTAATTTACTCAATGGAAAGTCCAATAAAGCTTGAAAGGTTTTTATGTCATAACTAGCTGATCCCCACGTTTTCACTCGCATACAGATTTAAACAAAAATGTCATCTCGCTCCCCCGCGTTGACACGCACATGTGCGTGGAGCGCGCGCTAAAGGATTTTTTTAAAACTTAAAGTGGCCTATGTTATGCCTTAGACCTTCAGCTATCTTCTAGTGAAAGTCCCCTCAAAATGGGTCCAGCCATTTTTGAAGATTAGCTCAGCCAAACAGACACAGACAAACATTTTTTTTTAAATTTTTGGTATACATATCGTGTATACTTTCATATGCATTGAGTAAAAAAATGTTATTTTGTTACAAACAGACACTTCAATTTTATTGTAACTTACTTAATCAATTGATTATTTTTATAAATAAAACAGATTGAATAAGAAGAACATAATGAAATAGTACAATATGAAACAAGTGATCTAAGTACCCTTTTATTGCATGGTGTGGAGCTGTGCAATAATAGTATAGTTAGGTAACCAGTATCATATATCATTTAATAGTACGCGCGACATAAACCCACCGCCGCACGGAAAGGCGTGCGTAAAGTGCGTGTTTAGGTCACACTCAGCAATAAATAAAAAATGTATAAAACTATAAGCAACAGTAACATACCTGAAAACCTATGTCTTGCCATTGCTTAGTTACACGAGCTTCTAATTCTTCATTTGGTACAAGTAAAGACCATAGTCTCATTAATTTATCCTCATGTTCTGAATTGTTGCTATCAAATTGAGTTTTGCGCAATTCTTCAACTTCATTCATCAGTTGTTTGTAGCACCAGATTTGCTCTAAGCATCTTCGGAATGATCTTAAGAAAGGGATATGTAGCTGCGGATTGATATTTTTAACTCTAACAATAATATTAACTGATGGATCTAATATATCCCGTAAATTCGCAGGTACAAATCTTCGTTCCAATACTACGGAGTCCAAGAAAGCAACCACTTCTTTTACAGCTTGTGTACGCGATAACATTAAAGAGTTCTCCACATTTGTCGTCCTTTGAGCACCAACTTTATCTCCATAGCAAATTCGTTGTAACTCACAAAGATTAGTAGTTTTTCTTAAAAACCATTTGATAAAAGGCCTCAAATACCATTGTAAGACAGACCAAAGGCTAAAAAATATCATTTCTATTGAAATTTCACATTCCCTTTGTTTTCTTGATTTAATTTATTTTGTATTTAATTTTGGATTCGGTTGCAAGGCAACACGTAGTTCAACGAACGGCACTGACACTATTGACAGCAAGTCCGCAATTGACATTTCTATTTCTTCTATCATTACACTATATCTTTTTAATTTAAATTATAAAAACTAAATATATTATCTTCTAATGCCATTAAATTAAGATTAGATATAAGTACGTTTTGTAAAAAGTCCTAATTGTCTTTTTTAATAATTCCATATAATATTGGCATGATAATATAAGTTAACACTAATTTTGTGTCTTAGTTGTTTGTGTTTGATTTTTTTATTATTACTAGTTGCTCTCGTTTTCGTCCACGTTGAAAAATGTAACGTGGTAGGTATACATAGATTAACGTAAGTAATAGTACATAATATTCCTAATACCGTCTATTATTCCTCCAAGGTAATACCCTTATAGCAATTGACATTAACGCGTGCGACGTCGGCCGCCTTTTTTCAAACATTGAAGGACCTAGCCTAAATTCAACCTAAGTTCTTCATCTATGTTCTCGTCACTATCGGTCTAGCCATTTAGAAGATTACCTCAGCTAAACAGACAGACTGTTTTTTAAATTGTATTTTGCTCGACTGGACCCTATTTCTGCCTAATAGCAGGATTCAGTGCTGTTGTGTTTTCGTTTGAAGGGTGTGGTAAAGGAGATGTACTTATCCGAGGTGTTCCAACTTAGTCTAAAGGGTAGTAACGCATCTGGGATAGATTACATGTCCGTGGGCAGGAGCAGCCACTTACCATCAGGTAGGCTGTATACTCGTTTACTACTTCGATCATACATATCAAACTAAATATACATATTTATTTCTTAATTTAGATGCCTAAATAATAAAATTTGCTTTTGGTGAAGAATAGATTTTTTTTAGTTGTCTATTTTATAGCATAAAATCGTACGAAAATGATATTCATACGCAATAAGGTATACCTAGGGAGAGTGACAGGACGGACTAAATTACACGCTTATAAATTGTTTAACTACACTAAAAGGGGTATATTGTTTATACTTATACCTACACGTTTAGGTTTATAAATATTATCATTAATATAGCAAGTTAACCGGCTTGCTAACGGGTGGCTATTCTCCATAAGCAAAAAAAGCAACATTATTTGTTCCAATTTGTGTTTTATTTGATGAAAATTATAAGTAATTCATAAATTTTACATTAAAATTATTTACAATGACTTATTGTGCGATGCATAATCATCACTGCAATTTATATTTACAAAGGTTCGGATGGCGAACATAATAATTGTTCAATACAATCGCTTGTGGAATTCCTACGTAAGTACTCAGTTCCCATGTAATGCAATGACTTGGTGTAACTTTTTGTACAAACATACTTAACATAAGAAACATCAAATTCATACACATACACTTTTACTATTACTTTTCAGCTTCATTTCTACGCAAGATTGTTTAATTGATATTTAAATTATAATATTCAACTAATCTATAGGTACAATTTTCAAATTCTCTTGACGGTTTAACCGCGCTGACATATTAAAGATATACATAATAATATAGATAAGTATATATGGGTACCAATCTCCTTACGTTACCGATCAATAATCGATAATAATAAATCAATAACTTAACATTACAAGGTTCACATTAATATAAGTTATGACCAATACGTAATCGAAAAGCACGGCAGTGTTTTGCCAAATTCTGGTTTATTAACAACAAAAAAATATCTGTATTTTAAGATTACGTTTCTATTTAAAGTTGATATAGCAGTACACACATTTTAAAAATCTATAAGCATGTGCGTTAAATACCTATGAAATTAGTTTTAATTAATTGAAGTCAATTTCTTGTGACGTAATGTACCTAATGAAGCAAATTTCCCTTAAATGCATTACCTATATTTTATAACGGTCACAATCAATTTATTTTGAATATATTATGACAAATAATACCAGTAACCCTATTACGAGTTTATTACGTTTAGTGGAACATTCCTCGTTTACGTTTGAGCCCACACAGCTACTTATATGCAGCGGTCCTAGGGGACCGTTTAGGTATGAAAATCGGAGAAAACGAAGATCGTATCAAAAACGCAACAAACTCATATATACTAAGGGTATAGGTCTGTCTATGGGTGGGGTTTTTACCATAAAAGAAAGAGACAAGTGGAATTGGCACGTGGGCGAATCGAGGTGAGTAGGTACCTACAAGTATGATCAGCGTAGCCTACTTAACGTCCGTGTTTGCCAGTCATTGAGACACGTTAATTTTGTTTTTCAGGTAGTAAAGCTTTTATAAAACTTCGGGAACAAGACTCGTTAATTGTTGACAACAGTTGGATTCTAAGTGGTGAGAATATGATAAGGTACATAATACTATGGTGTTTGTTTGGGTACAGCTGTTCCCATACTAATTGGCTCCTATGCTACTTCCTGTTATCTCTTTCTTGCATGGTTCATACCTTGGTATCTCTCGTAGGCAGTAGATATTTGATTCGCCAATATTATACAAGTATCAAATTTTCAAAGTCGCATAATTGTGATGACAAATGGTACACTAATTTGATGGTAATAAGTTCTACATCCAGGCTTGAGGTTACCATGGCATATCTTGAAACTAGAAACACCATTTTATTTTAAGCGATTTAATGTTGACTTAATATATTATTGCCTCCACAATAACTTATAGGATTTTTGTACATAGGTACATTGATTTAGGTAGGTACATTTTATTAACTTTATTAAATACCTACTAAAAGAAGTAGATACGTAGGTATTTATAAACAAGGGAAACGTATTAATTTTATACGTAAGTTCTTTTATTAAATAAAATTTACAGATTCATATGCAAACCTATCAAAAATATTCTTGGTTCTGTATAATAATGCTGACACTTTTATGAAATTATTTCTAATGACCAGACTTTTTGTCATTTTAAATATAAATTGTACAGGTATTACATAGGTTATAGGTATATTTCGTTATCATCCCTATACGGCAAGTAAACCTACTTGAAACGACAGCAGATATTAAGGTATGCTGTATCTGTATGTACATATTTATCATACATAAAAAAGATTTATTTATCTCACTAATGTCTTTTCGTGCTTCTTAGTATTTAGGTACTGATCATCTTATGCGTATGGCGTATCTATCTTATTGCTAAATTGTGAACCATTCAACATACAAGCATAAAATTATATCAGTTCTGAAATTCTTAGAATTTAAGCAAATCATTTAAGGTTTTCATTCCATTTTGTATCTTAGATATACATAGACGACAAAGGAAGTAAGTTTAATGTAATGATAGGTACGTGTAAGACAACACTGATAGATTATATAAGTGTATAATATCAGGCTACCTATAGGTATAGGTATGTATTTGAATGTCGTAGTAGGTATTTTATTGATTAGAAACTGATATTAGGTAAACTGTTAGGAAATGCTCGAAGGCAATGCATTTAAAATGACTCGTAGGTACCTACAAGTATTAATCAATTTAACAATCTGTTGGCTATATTGATACTTATTAGATAGGTGACTAAGTAGGTATTTCTAGTATAGTAATTAGGTCACTCAGGAACAATTAAAGTACATATTTCATTTTATTTATAGTTTCCCAAATTAATAAATTATAATAAGTGCTATCTGCTAATCCCCAATGTCCGTGTAGGACTTCCTGTTTTAGGTATAAAGAATTATAGGTACGTAGGTAATCTCAGAGTTTACAATAATTCGTCAACGTACAATCATTTTCCTTTTATTATTACTTCTGCTTTATAATTTCTATTGTGATATATTGTAGTTGTTAAACTATCTATTGTATTAATTAGGCAGGTATAGGAGTATAAAAGGAATAGGTTCCCGCTAAATGAAACTTAAAAAATCTATTCTTATGTGAATGCAATCGTAATTGGTGATTCTCTTTGAAAGTGATTATGATAACTACAGTAAATAATAAGTATGTTTAGCTAAAGGTAAAAAACTTAACTAACTAGATAAATATAACATGGCATATATGATCCTTGATATATAACATTAATAGATACTTTATAACATGACCTTAATCTAAATTAAGTAGATTTTGTTAATAATGCCCTTTGTAGGGAACTTGTAAGCTATAAAGCGAATACATGATTAATTTGTATTGACATTTGCAAAAATTACGTCTACTGCTTTTATTGTTTTTAAATTACAGCTTCGTATGTCTTTTATTATTTAATATACATCATTCTACTAATAAATACTCTACAATCATTTGATTATTTGCACATGCTAAATAATTAAGCAGCATTATAATTATACCCAACAATATTTGCTAATATATTAGCCTAATTGAATGATTAAAGGATACTAAAATTAAACAATCAACAATAATATAACATAAAAATAGATGACTTTTTATTAACATTAAGTAAGAAGGAAGATAGGTACAAGAAAAAATAGGTCAGCTTATACTACACGTATGTCTGAAATACATTTATTTTAATTCAATTATCAAGGTATTCATTTCATTAAAAATTATATTATTTTAGAAAGTTAGATGGTTTTTGTCTTTTAATACAATATATCTTGAGATTACGAGAAAAGTACCAGTTCTAATGGTTGCACAGTTGCACACTCATGCAGACAAATAAGAGTTTATAAGAATACCTATACATTAATAATCTGTGTATGTGTAACGCAAAGCTTCAATGCTTTAATACTTTGATAAATAAAGAAGATTAAAAATATGTACTTGAAACAAAAAAATATACAAGGACGGGTACGTATGCATTATTTTATATCGCTGTAAGCCTTCAGGAAGCTGTCCATGTTTAGGTACCTACGGTTATACCTATCGGATGGTACATATTTGAATCTTGATAGTAAGCATACCTGTCAAGTGACGTAGTTTTAGGGTTACTTGCAAAGAAAAGTTGTAATATTTGAAATAGTGGCTAAAATATAATAAAAATGTATGATATCTCTGTTAACTTTTATAGGTTGTCCGTAACAACCGTCCCTAATAATAGCTATTACCACTATTTGATTGAAGATTACCAAAATAATATTCAGAATAACATACTATAGTATAGATTTATAAAGATTTAAAGTTTTGATACAAATAATACGTACAATAAGCCTTGTGTAGATAAAGTTTCAAGTAACTATATAACAAAGTCATTAATACAATTAGGATTCTTATAAAGCGAATGATATGTTTTTATCTTATATTTTAGGTACTATAAACACCACACGAATTAAATTAGTATCACTTCTATGTAATGTATATATAATTATATTTAATATATTTAATATAAGTATACATATATAATAATAGGGAATGGTCATAATTTTAACAAACAATAGACTTTCAAAGGTTAAAGAGATCGATAAAATAGATAAATAAAATTGCCTACATATTTTTTCTATCTAAGTGACTGTTACACTATAATATCCACACAACTGTTTGTTGCCAGGCCTAATAATTGGGCGAGATTGTAAATTAATTATGCCTTGCGTGTTTGTGTTCTCTTAATTATATTATTAGGCATGTAGGTATATGCCGTAGGTATGCTATTTATTATTAAATATATGTATAAATGGTACTATTTTGATACTGGAGCTGAAAAGTAAGAGAAAAATAGATTTTATTTCAATGATACACTGTATCATTCGTACACCACATCTGACTCTGAAAATCGTAAGTCGATAAGAATAAGGACGGGTGTGGCTTGAGTTAGGTTAAATACTCAAAGTTATAAATATGTACTAAATTTATTGAACTTTGGCAAAATGACTAGTTACATAATAATATAATACAGTTTGAAATATAAATAAAACACATTCTTACAAAAATACATGTAAACACAATTAAAAATTAAAGGAATAGGTACAGCTCTTGGCCAGGCATATATTTTGGTTATTTTTCAATAATCTCTATCTTTACTAAAACTAAAAGATATTTTTGTTCTCATATCAACTATTTATAAGCCTTTTTCAATATGTTGTAACACATTTATAACAATATTTCATAGGAAAATATTAGATATTTTTGTATACTGTTTTATATTTTTCAAAACTTTACCATTAATAATGACATTGATAATGCTTTTAATTTCTTACATGCAAAATAAATATAAATAGCAATAGTGCTTTAAAATAAAATTAAATAACACATACACTAGTGTTGATCGATTATTTTAATAGTTTTGTAAGTTATCAATGTAATTGCCATAAGGAAATGCTTCCATGCATTAAATATTTACTATGATAGAAAGCAATAATTTTGACTACATAATTTATCATTAATATTGATTTATATTTTGCCACGCAATTTTTATGGTGTTCAACATTAACGAACCACTTATCTTTTTATGAAATACCACGAAAAAGCTAAATACATTTTGAATAAAGTTAGGTACATTACTTATAGCACAGCAAGTAGCACTTGACGTAATGAGGGGTAATGATAATATACTATAATAATTTTAAAAGCACAGCCAAAACTTGTTTTTCTTAACAGGTACCGATAAAAAGTATGTTAGATATAAAATCTATATTTTCAAAAAGTTGACTCTTTGGTCCGCTTTTTAACAAGCAAATACCTAATAAATATGTCGATGACAATTAAATTGAACGTGTCACGCTTAACTAACAGTAGATATCGGTACAATGAAATATAAAATTAACTTTAAATTTAATATACATTGGTAGGTAAGTAGGTACATGGTTTATAACAAAATTAATAATATCAGAAATATTTATGACATACCTACTTAGAATGATTTTGTTTGGTATCATAACGAGACATACGTTAATTAGAACTTAAATAGATAGTTTTCGTTATGTGTAACGACTATAAATTAATAACGACCAATTGATTTTTATTTATATAAAATGAACCTTTATCGTTTTTTACTATGCCATTTATTTTTGGCACAATGTTAAATACTTGCAATTACGTTAATAACAATGACTCATTTTGTGTTGGTGATATATTTTTACAGAAAAATTCTGTTAAAATAAATAAAATCTAATTTGCGCCGTAATTTATATATCTGCAATATAAATAAACATGGTTTTATATATACTAAAAAATAAATAGGTATGTATGGCGATCTACCTACCACCAATCTAGACACGCGGTAGTGCGTCAGACAAGTTCTCTAAGCCGATGAATTACGATTATAATTTCCATTTTTATTTATATTTGACAATGCTAAAAATATTTTATGTAATGTTAATAAACTGTTCAAAGTAATATTAATACTTTTGCGAGTTGGTTCAAAACAAATTTACAACGTTTTATGACATCACTATAAAGTAGGTAAGTACCAAAAAGTTTTAGGTAATTGAAATTAGATATTAGGTAATTATTTTTCCGTGGTTCGGAGGTTACCTCAAGCGGTTGCTCCTAGTCATTGACAGGGTGCTAGGAAATTCCGTTACTGGTAGTAGGAAATAGTAAGGATAAACTTTGTACCTCCACCGTTCTACGCTGCGCAATAAAGAATGTTTTTGAATGAATGCAGCAATAAAGGTTTGCTACAATAAAATTGTTAAGTGACGATAATGCAAGCAGTTTAAATACCAACTGTCACACGTTATGTTGTAGGTAAATTACAAGCAACTCGTGACATTCGATTAATCTATTTTACGTATTTAACTTATCATATAAATTTTAAGGCTGATCTTCTATAAGCTTGTATTATACTACGATTTAAATAAGGCATGTCTTTATCTACGGGTATAAGGCTAAAAAAAATGTGAACTCGTATGTTTTCAAGTACATCAAAATTGAGTGTCATTATATTAGACACTTCAGACTTTATACTATAGATTTGAGCTTCAGATACAATTACCTAAAATTTTACAAAACATGGTTTTGAACTGTTTATAATAAGATATATTTCATATAACACAATGTGATGCACCGTTATAATAAGCAATTATAATTAAATTTTATCACAAGGGACGTGGGTGTAAATGAATAAACTACCGCTATAGTGATTTGTTTACTACATTATAAAAGTCATAACTTTAGCTATCTTACTAAATATTCGTAACTTATTTTTAAAAATACAAATGGACTGTCTTTAGGTTTGAAATAGGTTTCTGTATTACAAGGACGATGAGGACACTCTCAATGAAAATGGTTCAATCCTCTATCATATCACATCCTCTAATTCGTCAAACATCGAATTATCATTGACAAACGTGTAGAAAATTTTCATACCTTATTGATCCCTCTTTATCCTATCATATAATTTATTAGTTTCATTCGTCTCGTGAGGTAAGAACATCGGCCTTTTATCATATATCGAAACTATTTCAAAACCCTTAGAAAATTCACACACAATAATCGCACTATCGCCAAAGTCGGATAACACCTGAAAGCTGCAGTGAGTCTCTTGCATTTCAATATTCCCTAATCTATATTGACTTATAACCAATCTATGAGTACGATCACAATTTCTTAATTAATATCATCAAAAATATCTCGTTAGACATCGTGAATAGCTTGGCCTCATACGCTGTGATGAAATAGGAGTTACAAAATATAAGGATATCATTGTCCATGTACACGAAGCTTCCGTAAGCTACATAATTTGATAAATATAGACAGCATTAAGAGAAGGCCTTGTAGTGGATGAAGAAGAAGATAAGAAAGACGGCGTAGGCAGTGGGGAAGGTGATGCGAGCGATCACGTCGATAGTCTTCGCCACGCGGATGGGGTGCGGCGGCTCCTTTTTACGAACCTGGACGAAACATGGCTGAAAGAAATTATTTTGCAAATAAATGATGATGGCGAACCAAAAATACGTCGATGCCGTGCTTAATGATTCGACTTGTTTTACTTATACAAATAATAAAGGAAGCCGGAAGCGTGTTTTGGTATTTGTTATTGTAAGTAAACATTTTCAAGGTTATTTTTCACATCGTTATATTTATGCATGTAGCATTTGAGTTAGGCGGATGGATATTCGAAATGTGTGTTGTGATTAGGATTGCCACCCGTACTTAAATTTAATATGGTAATATGTTGTAATAAGTATTTATCAGATAAATAGTAGACACAACACATACTATGATACCTACCTACTATGATTTAAATGCTAATTCAGATAATAATAAATTATAATTTGTTAAGTTGCTATAGACTGTAGGGGGTAACTCACTAAAGAAACAGCCACCAGCTACTTTGATAACGCATAAATACGTTAACGTTTTTTTGAGAAAACGCAACGTACTACCAACATTAATGACATTCGTCACAACCTCGACCACAAAACATAAATTTCGTTTTCAAAATTAAAAGATTTCATTTGACAGGTGAGCTCGACATCGATTGTATTATCAGGACCTTTTACCCTCCGGGCCGCTCATAATTTATGCTACGACAATGTTAGCGAAAGGGACTAGGGCCCCTCTCGGCAACATACCTAACGCCGTGTTGGGGACTCCGTCGTGGACTGTGGCCTTGCGCCTGAGAAGACGCAGGACCACCTTCCATACTTCAATGGGAGAGATAAATTCTATTCCTTCGAGTGGCGGTGTCGGGCCCCTAAGAATTTCCCCAATTCTACCCTTTAGCTTTTCGTCGTGTACATGGACTGATGAAGCAGCTGGGTGAGGCGAGAACTGTTCTTCCATGTACTTCGACATCGAGCACAGCGACGACATGATTCTTTAGTGAATTACCCCCAGTGGCGGGGTGTGTGTAATAGTTATGTTATTAGGAACCGAATTGAGAACCTCCTCCTTTTTTGAAGTCGGTTAAAAATAAAGTCTTAGTCGATAACTTAAAAAAATAGATAGAATAATAAAAAATGTGTCATTTTTAGTCTGCATTTCTCAAACGTACCTACTATGTTTTTGATTTTTTTTATTATATATTTTTTTATTTAGAACAACGGTGGCAACCCTTTTGATGATAAGGAGATAGTTAACGAAATACATTTGTTTTTTTTTTATTAGAAATCATATTAGTGTAATGTATGTATAATTAATTATACCTGAATAAAACAAAGCTTTGAGAAATATTCGAACTAAAAGCGCCCCCGATAAATAAAGGCAGTTTTTCTATCAAATATTTGTTTACCTCAGACACACCGCCATTGTTGGTTGTATGCGTGCATGAACCTGGGGCTCCCGTGCACGCTGTACACGTCACTAAATCAGCTGCACCAGTTGATTCTCGTTTTTTATCACCCTGTAGTTAATACACGAAATATAGTTTACAGTAAACAAATTAGAATAAAGGTTAAACAGGGGCTACCAAACTATCTACTCTGACCGGGATGAATGACTTATGAGTTTCCAATGAACGGGAATAAAACCTTAAATAAACAAATTACAATTACGGAAAAAGACTAGGTTAAAATGACATAAAAGATTACTTACAGGCTGTAGCAATCCGAAGATGCATTAAAATAAAAAATATGCGTTAGTTTTTCGTGATATCATTTTTGATGTGATGGGGTGGTTGCGGATGGTTCGAGCGTTCAGTGATATCACTTACGGCATCACTAGTTTCCGGCTGAGGCGTATCTGATTTAGCCCAATGGAGGAATGCCATCGCCTCCTAAATAATGAATATAAGGGTATTTAATGTAGCCGAAGCAAACATGTATGTTTAAAGAGGCCGACAGAAGCAGCATACCGTTAGAAATACATACATGATCACTATGAAGCGTTATTGCATATTTGTTATGCTGATGATTGAAAGTATTGTAATTATTTTATATTTCGATTCTCAAATAACTGTTTATATCTTCTTTCTCCGTCTCGTCTTCTAATAGCTTTGCTGGTCACTACATTTTGCTATAAAATTCATAGTAACAATGATGCCCACAATAATTTGAGTAATATCTATAGATACGATTTTTTTACAAAAAAAAAAATGTTTGAAAAGTGATTTACTTATTGTCAGGATTATTGCATTAGGACTGATACTTAAACGTAGAAGTTAAGAAAAGTAATTTCTCCAAATATTATTAAATCCGTAGGTATCGTCCACCCGTCAAGTTAATTTTAATTTTATTTATTTTCTTTGGTTTCACTCTTACGCGGAACTCATCATTGATATAAATACTGTAATGTTACGGTTAAATACATATTAAGATAAATTTGCGAGAATCATCGTTACAAACTTTCCCTAAGATTTTAAACAAATTCGCGTTTTTGATACATCAGGTAATTTAAATTTCCAATGTCTTAATAGCTTTTAATTGTCTAAGTGAATTTTAAAATATCTACTTATAAGGAGACTATTTACGATTATTTACGTTCAATTTCTAAAATCGAAAACTAAAATGAGTAAATTAAGGGTGTATGACAATACTACTTATCTATAAAACATTAATTAACGCGTCTAATCTAATCTTATAAACTACTACATGCTTTTTTGAACGTAACCGTGGTGTGGTTGAAGTGGTTGCATACAATTTCTAATGTTCTGTTATATTTCTCTCATAAAACAAATATTAAGAAAATATCAAAGCTGGTGCTTAAGTCACTTATACTAACAGTAAATATCATGTATTTAGCAATACACGTAGGTACTTAGTGATTGAAAGTAGCGTAATATCAGAATCTATGCACAATACAAAATAAAATTTAAAATAAATGGCTATAAGATTAACTATAATATTACAATTGGTGTGTTATTTGTAAATTATCTATGTTCTGCCAATAATATCGTAGATACGTTGATTTTACAATTAATTGTGTAAATGGTATAAGATATACAGCCCATCGGGCATTTCACACGGTTTCAACTTGCCATCTACATTATATTTACATGTGTTACGCGTGCTATAAGGTTGAAGAAGTAAACCAAGAAATATAACAGAATCGTAATCGGAGTGTGCCAATGAATATGGCGAATGTTCTTACCAAGGGGCTGGCCAGTATAATGCCAATTCTGCTGAGGACTGCGGGCAGTCGCTGCGAACACATTATACAGACAACTTGTTCACTCGTGACAGATGGTCTACCGTGTGCTAGTGTGAACACAGACTAGATTGTTGTGGCCAGATACACACTCTTGAGGATTACAATGATTTCCGAAGGATCTTCATTTAACTTTATCGTTATTATCTTTGTTACAATCTTTGCAATGTTTTCGACTTTATTACTAGTGAAAATATCACAGAAATCAATATTTCTGCAAATGAGAGGGGACAAAGGAACGTTGAAAGATAAAATAAGGGTTATTATGGCCACACAAAATAGTCTTAATTTTCATTGATGAAGTGATAATTAGTTTTATTATTAATGAACTTATCTGGCCTAACCGCTGTAACGATGTCGACGTGCAATAATTTATTAGGTTGTAGGATAAGCATGCTATAGGTATCGAGAAAGAAAACCAATCAAAGAAATAGAGTTATAATTTAAAATACATGCCATATTGTTTATTTACTGTACATAAATAGTAAAAGAAAACATTGCAAAGAGTATAGATAGAAAATAGAGCTATTCACGGAGGAATTTACAATATTATACTTGATTAAACCGAGTACATCTTGTCAAGACGTCAAAAAAGAAATGTATCCGCATAAAATTTTATACGAAATCTAATTTCCTTCGTGAATCAATTGCAAATAACCTTTATAGTGTGCGTCAATATACAATAAACATTTTATTTATTCTAATTATAAAAAAAACCTAGAGATAAAAAGGGACAGGGTCATACCCGGTTATCAAATTAAGATCATATACCTATTTAAGACTATGCTTATATCTGGTTTTAGAATACTAATATATTATTTACATAAATGTATAACTAGGTAGATAATATAATCAAACAAGGCATTTTAGTAAGGGAAAGCTTAATGATTTTTTGAGTAATACTCATTTTATAACAATTTAATGATAATGATTCATTATTTATCAAGTAGGTAAATTATAGACTATCATTTGAGGCCAATAGGATAGGAGTTAATTGTTTATTGCAGGGTGCACATTGCCCGCTACGATGCATTTCTAAGAGGGGACAACACCGAGTAGGTACACGCAAAAATAACCAAACACGAACAAAGCCGGGTAAGAGAGTGTATAGTTCACCTGGGTGACTGGGTTCTCGCCTGGTCGGTAGACCACGTTGTGTAGGGGTCGCTTCCTGCCTACATAGTTGACACACACGAACTCTAGCAACGAGGCGTATATGAAGCACATGCATACGCCATCCCATACATTCATTGCAGTCAAGTTGGACACCACTGGTAGCGTCGACCGAAATCCGTTGGACGTTGTAAAGAAGTTCAACATTGTAGTTACACCTGGATTCAGATTAAACATCGTCATTGTTCGCAAGGGTATTTTTCATTTTAGGTTTACTTTGTTTAAATAAGCATACTAAACGAATATTCCATTAAAAGCTTGAGTAGATTAAAAGTCTGACCATGGTCACATTGCATTATGCTTACTCATACAGATAGATAGTTAACAATACGATATCTAACATATCGTATGATACTAATAGAATCTTGTAAGTAACTTAACTATAATTGTATAACATGCTACATCTTAATGTGCTACAGCAGACATCCCGTGCACTAGCTATACTGCTTATAATATCTACAGTACAAAACTTATCTAAGTGTAGATTTAACCTTTAGGTACTCCCTGTACCAAAACAGGTTTTAAAAAGGTCAAAAGTTTTTAAACCTTATTCTTACAAACTTTAAAATGTTTTGAATAATAAATTGCATGTAATTAGAAAATATAAAATGATTCAATTACTTGCATATTAACGTCTATTATCAGAAACAATGAAATTAATGATTGTGTGAAAATTATAAGCAAAACTAATAATGAAACCAACCTATCATTACTCTAGCAGGCACTGCATTCCATTCCAGCCAAAAAGTAATAAACGATGATGTCACCAAAATGATGCCCGGAATGAAAACTGTGGTGAAGTAAAATGATCTATCCCGCGTGAAGATGAGATCCACTTTGAGGCAGCTGTAATTACCTAAAAATATCAAGCAGATTCTAAAATAATACATTGAAACTAAGCATTGTGAAAGTGACACGTTGGCAACCGTTATTGCTAAGTTATTTATATTGCCAACGGAAAGCGAGGGTAACCTGCGAAAGTAAGGAATTAGCGTGTTACATTGACAGCCCCAGCCACATCTATGAAGAGAGAAGATGCATTGCAAGACCGAGAACATTCCAATCGCCATCCATATTTTACCTATCATGGAACGGGCTGGCACCGCGTTCCATTCCAGCCAAAATGTGATGAAGGAAGAGGTCACCAGAATTATGCCGGGAATAAATACTGTGGTAAAGTAGAATGCTCGGTCTCTCGTAAAAATTAGATCCACCTTTAGACAGCTGTAGTTACCTGTGAAGTGAATATACTCCGTAAATTTTGAACAACGTACAACGTGATACGTTTTACTTCAAATGCAATAGAATAGCGACGTTGCATTTTGTTCGTGTAAGTATAAAAATGCTATAGAGCCCGAGTAAGTTGGTGCGTTGGTAAATTCCAAGTAACTCCGTTCAGTGGCCTTGTAAACGATCCTTTTATATACACTGACTAAAACAAAAATCAGCAACTAATTAACTACCATTCCGTATGTAAGAGTAACGCGTGTTGTGTTGGGTTCCACAGATGCGTACGCACATACAGTAGTGTTATGGAGTTTATTTCAATATGAACTCTAGCTATTTTTCTAACACGTGCATTTAAACAAACGTGCATAGAAGTTGCCAAGACAAGTAATGGTTAAACAAAGGATGATCAATGAAGTGTTAATGGTTAACTCGGTGTTGTCTTTGTTGCTCTTCACCGTAAGTTAATTTTGTCGTGTTACTCGACTACACAACAGCGCATTTACTCACACATAAGCGGAGAATATATTTTAATTATGAAGACACCGGACTGAACTGTTCATGGTCCGGTGCTACTCAAGAAGGTACCTTGCTCCTCAAAGCGTCTCTGGCAAAGATTACATGTCAGCTCTTCATCGTCTTCGTAAAGTGACATACCATCAGCTGCTTGCAAAGAGTGTAACAAAATTCTTACAATCTACATTTATTTTCATCTTTGAATAAATTTTAACTCTCAGTATAAAATCGTGTGAATATAACTGAGGTGCAATGTTTAATGTATGATACAAGAACTGATGGATGAACATGCTGTACTCTACTAGCTATTTCAAACGAACAACTGAAGCGTCTACCGATCCGAATCTGTTACAATACCGATATTACGACCTTCTAATCTAATTACTCAATTTTGTCAGTACTAACAATGAATTTAAAATAAAACTTGTACACAAATCAAGACCAAGCTGAAAAGAGTTAATCAGAATGTCAAATTAGTCGTAACGAAAAAATTGGCCCTCCTATTGTGCAAAATATAGGTTAGTGTGCGAATTTAACATAAAATAGCGTTAGCATGGGCGATATGGGCATAGCTACGACATAGAACTAGCCATAAGCTACACTTTAGTTTTATTACCAGCGATTGTTTACGTTAATATAAGAAAAACACTGATAGAGACATACCACAGTAAAGATTTAGAGGATTTGGATATTCAAATAAAATTTTAAATTACAACACATTCAACAATGGTATATCATTAAATAACAATAAGGAATTAATAAACATTTAATTTTTACTAAGAAATGCCTGCCCATTTTCTAAAGCAACCTATCGAATACAGCTACGCCCATGAGCGTTGGAAATGCTCTACACATCCCGATCAAATACATAAGTTGATGATATCACTGATGTAACAATAAGCGATGTTGAAGTGACGGACATAAGGAGTGAATATTACCTCGCCAGCTGGCCTTGATCGGACACGGGATAGTTTGATTCTGAATGAGATACGCATTAAGCGTCGTGAGGGATGGCGACTTCCGAAGTGTATCTTCGTCATTCTTCCACACGTAAGTTATTGCGGACTGCTCGTACGATACTGAAATGAGATCAACATAACGTATTAATTTCTAATTTAATTTTTTTCAAAGTATTCAAAAGCGCACACTTCTTATGTTCCTAAAAAGGAAACGACTACACGGCACATTTACTAATCTACTTCTTAACCTAACTAAAGTACAGTATTAGCAATAACATATTTACCTTTCCATTAGCTAAGCGTGCGTATCTAGTATGAATACGTTTTACTCACTACTTTCTAAGGCAAATGAACACAGTGGGTCATCAAAAGGAAAAATGTTGAGCCGCCCCTGACAGGACAGGATGAGATGTCGTCGCATTAAATAGTTGATTGTTCCGTTGCGGTATATACGCAACGCGAAATGCATCGGTATGATTGGATCCTGAAATACGATGACTGCTGTTTTCAACTATTATCACAAGCACTTCTATATGACATGTATTCCCAGTACGGGTGAAGTCCACTTTCATAAAAAATTTACAGTCTATGAATTGTAAGACTTTGTGTATATTTTAAGTATTATTTCAGAAAATAATTATAGAAGACGTATATAAAGTAATTATCTTGGTTATATGGACGTCTATTATAAAGAAATTGGGGTGGGTCACAGTTTTCAATCAGCATCAATGACTACATTACATCAAGTGTAACCTACGTATTGCAAAACAATTGTGGCCACCACATGATGGTTAATTATATCGAAGAAAACAATGACATATAATATTGTTCAAGTAATCATGTGTGTCAATCAATCATTAATGATGATAGTAAATCAATTTGTGGTGATAATCATGGAAATACGTATTAGAAATTGGACTTTACCCGTAAAGGATTCTGGAAGAAGATTTCTCTAGACAAGTTATACAACACAACATCATATCATTTACATTACACATTAACATACATTCAGACTACCTATCCAATAGTAACGGTTAAAATATATCTAAATATACAGTATAGAAAATATAATAAATTGATACTAACTTTGAAGTCGCCATGCATTATAAAATAGGTATCAGGCAACCAGATATCCTCGTGGTGGTGTATTGCGTTCAAGAAGTCGTAGTGGGACTGGTTCGAGTACCGCAGGCGAGGATCGTACCACTGTTGTTGAAGTAAAAATTCGACTTCGTATTTCTGAAACGAGAAAAGTCGATTTTTCTTAATACGTATGCGATACAACATATTTACACACATTTTATAGTAATGGTAACGAGTAACTAAAGATAATACAGTATTTTAATGGTAGGGATTTAATGTGTAATATAATGGTGGATATCAGTATGTACTGGTGTAATAACCTAATAAATTATTAACCCATACATAATGGATTTTTTGGAGCTCCAATTGCGATCGCCATCTGACATTTTGCAGCACCTAAGACTTACCACCGTTTTACATATCTGCTTACCAAATTATTATGTACGTATGTATGAGTTAGTAATAAACACGGAGGTGGTTGTCGTAGTCAAAGTACGAGAGTTTTGGACTATGTAGACCAAACCATTAAGTTTGTAGAATAAGTACAAAAAATATTTTCAACTTAAAATCGAAGCTCTTTATTGCGTAGGCTCGTAGATATGGTGCTACGAAACGTAGCAAGGCATTCGTGTAATCTTAACGAAGCGTAATTTAATCAATGAACTATTTATGTATAACATAATGCATGGGAACGTATCAATACGGTATTGAAACATGCATTGAACATTGATGTTAAAAATACATGCCTTTAGACGCTTTAGACCTTAAAAATTTTAATTTAATTTACGATGTACTTAACATAATGTTAATTAACGAACATCAGTATTCATCAACGTTATTATTACGAACACCTTACCATAATATGATGTGCTTAAAATTCACAAAAATAAAAAGATAAACATTTTTTATTTAGATTTAGAATAAATATGAGAAAAATACTTACAAGACTAGATTCATCTGGAGATGCTAAACTAAGAAGTAGCACGCTAACATTTACGGTGAGCACACCTGAAAATGAAAAGTGTAAATGTACCTAAGACAAGATTTCTCATTAAATTTATTTGAAGTTTTACTTATATCTACGATAATATTCGATATATTGAGTAATAATACAACGCAAATAAAACAGGATAGTATAGGTAAGCTTTGTATTCAAGGTAAACACTTTCTAATATAGGACGAAGGTATCATATAAAAGAAAATTACACTCACGGCCATTTATCATGCTTCAAGAAATGAAAGGTGCTAATTTAAATGGTACATTATTTCGTAGTAGGTTTTTATAAAAACAAAATCCATTAAGTTATACATATTTATCCATAATAACTCATAATGGTTCATGAAATAAAAATCACGATAAGGGAAAAATTTAGGCAGACCCGACTTTACAAGATATCGTAAGAAACATAAATTCAGTATTTATAAGTGTTTAATGTTTGTGAAAAGAGAAAATCATAGAAGACCATAAAATAATCAGAGAATGAGATATGTTAGCCGCAATGAAGTTTATTTTTTATTCGTCTGTCTTTTACATACTTATCAAAACAGTGAGATACACAAATTATAAAAACCCGTGTGCTATTTCTACAACATTCAGAGTAGGTGCTCATAAAAACAGTATAATTATAGTACCAGTAGCTTAGGCATAGGTAGGCGAAACAAAATAGGTAGATAGATATAAAGCAAGGATCCATCTAAAATATACACAGCCTAAACACTTGAAAATCGTGCATAAAGGATAATGCGGTGGAACATAAAAACGCTACATTTTATAGGATTTCTCTTTTCATAAACATAAAACACAACGCACCACGGTTGTGCGACCGAGGCCGGAGGGAGGACAGTCCGATAGTATTTTGTGCCAGAGAGTCGTTCGGGGATGTTAAACCACAACAGAATTCTGGATCTGCAATGTTACATCACTTGAGTATTTCGGACTACCAACTGCACGTAACGTACATAACATGACCTCCAAGACAACTATGACAAAAAACTTAGCTTAGCACAGCAGCTTAAATTATGATTGAATGAAATTTATAATTACCGTCTACAGGTGGAAGCAGTCTTTTGTCGTAGCGGGAATTTTTCAGAAGGTTGTCCAATATCTCTTTATCCGATTTCCCCGCTGCAAAGCTACCAAAAATAAAATATATTTTAAGTAATGCTTACAAACATATACGTTTCATGCGACAAAAAATTAAAATATGAAATTGAGTATACCAAAAATATCAACTGCATAAAAACAATAACTGAACAATTAAATAACTTTAAACAACAGTCTTATATTCGGTTTGAAAATTAAGTTATACCTACGTGCAGTTTAAAATTTCATGCAGCCTATAATATAAAGATTAACGTCACTCCTGTAATGAAGACAAGTTCAACTATGAATTACTACCAATATATTATGAAAATAGTTCATTGTAATCGTTCAGTCAGTTTTCATATTATGAATAATCCATCAACGTCAAAGCTCATATCCGCGCGTGAGTAGGTACGCGGAGTGGTAAAACTTCATTGATTTTAGATTAGTTCCCATTGTTAGGTACCTATTGGATTTCAATAAAAAGTAGGGATAAAATATTGAGATATAAATAGAACGCATAAATAGATGACATAGTTTTATATTTTACTTGAAATTATGTCAACATCATTATTTATGAATAATGCATTACGGTTCCAATGTTGGGCGTAGTAGTAGACTTCTTGTAATGAGAAACTTAAGTCCATTATCCACCACGTCAGCCAAATGCGGACTAATAAAAATGTACGAAACATGCTTTTGATTACATTATGGGGAAATCCCAGGCGAGTAAGTTTTCTCAATGTTTCCATCACAGATCGAATAGAAATACGAACCCGGGATTCAAACCCAGGTCGTTAAGTGTGTCTGATCGGAATACGCTATCGTTGCACTTTTAAATACACTTTGACTTTGATTTCAGCTATTCTCACTAAACAAGCTCACTGTACTATATTTATTAGGTATCCTACCTCGGTGAACCTCAAAACCACAGAAGCTTAACTTTCCGAGTTTGATAACAAACAATTTTATCCCACATACACGCTGTGCTAAGATAAATGATTCAATCAAAAGTTTCCGACAACGTTTCGGGGCCAGAAACTGTACGTCTTAACTTTAGAATGAGGCAAACATAAACTTAGTTATAATAATATGCAGCTACATTTAACACCAAAGGTTACAATTTTTTAATATAACTAAAGTACGCGCGCTTTGCTTGCACTTACGAAATATTTAAGATTCAACTATCTTTATTAGAAAAATAGACTTTTATATACCTCTCCACTAGAGTGAGGTATATTTTGTAAATAAACCTGTTACAGAGATTCAGTTAAAATATTTTATTTTACAACAAATATTAGGTAGGTAGGTGTCCACCAACACGCATTGGAGCAGCGTGGTGGAGTATGCTCCAAGTCTCTCTCAGTTGTGGGAGAAAACCCGTGCTCAGCAGTGGGACATAAAAAGGGTTGCGCTGGCAACAATTTAGGTAAGAAATAATATGATTCATGTGTTATTGTAAAATCACATATGTATGTAGTACGAGGAGGTCTATAAATGGAGCGAGGAACTTTACGCTCCACCGGCCGTGTACCGGCCAAAGCGTTATGTTCGCTTCGCCGCCTGCCAGTCGCCCTTTCACGCTTTTACTCATTTGTGCCATACAATACATGTATTAAAATGAAACATCATAAAACATAACCGACATGGGGATAATTTTGTATTACATTGTCACATTTACTTATATTTGTACTGATAATTTTGATACGTTTAAGTACCTACCGTGCATAATTTTACGTTCGTACATTAGTGTTTATAATACGTATGTGTAAAAAATATTACCTATATTATCGTTATAAATAGTATTTAAAGAGACGGGATATATTCATTCATATTTAAATGTGAACAAAGATATTTTACTACACTCATTCATATTTTACATTCCTAAATGAAATAAAAAGCATATAAGTAGTAAAATGCGTGAAGCAAATGAATTCTTACATATCGGACGTGAGCGCAGATACTCTGCTGAGCATAAGGAAAAAGGCCACGGCGCGTCCGACCACGCATGACCAACCCATATTAGGACATCTGAAAACAAACATAAGTCTCAATTAATTTAATTTCCTTTTCATTAATATCGTTTTAAATATTTTAAGACACACTAGCTAAATTATTTTTTGTAATATTTAAAAGTCAGCTACATTAGGTTTCAATTAATCAGTTTGATTTAATTTATTTAAGGGATGAATATCGTTGCTAGCTGAAAGTCACGCAATGCTCATTGAAAGCTCGGGTATTAGCTAGTAGCGTGCAACAAGGCCAGTTTAAAAACATGATATTTTTTACTGAAGTCCGGAATTTAATACGTGACCTACTTTTCAAAAGTATAAAATGTTGTGACGTCAATTACGTAGTAATTAGTTGCGGACGATTTCTAACTGTATATATAAACAGTTATAAAGAGTTTCAACATAATATACTTCAGTAGAAGTACGTGTTAAATTATTATCTAGTTTTGAGTGACTTAAATTCAAATTAAATTAAATTTTTATTTTTCGAAATCTTAAGATCATTACAAGATTACTTTCAAATTTAGGCATACACTAACAAAAAGGTACAATATAAGGAGTTGGTAGGCACCTTTCTACTTGAGTTTCCAAAAATGCTATTTTTACAAGTACTCAATATTTTTTCATATAAGTGGATCAATGTTTAAAATGCTATTCGCCAGACGCAACTGCTGTTCAAGTTAGCTCTTAAAGGCTTTTGTTGACAAAGAAGATGAATTTTCATCGCTACGAAAAAAGCATTTTGCGTATTGTTCAGTTTAAACTGCGATTCTGCGATCTACTGTTACACTGTTCAACTGAAGAATTTAAATATTATCTTACATTTCAACGATATTTAAAGTCCAGATGCGCAAAAATTGTAATAAAAGCAAGTAAATAAAAGTGTTTTTATCTTTATTTCGAAATTGTTCCCCGGCTGGCTCGAGCATTGAAAATGAAATTTTCAACGTAGAAAAACCTTCGTGTCTCTTGGGAGATAGTAAAGTAGATTGAACCTTTCCATCAAGTCTATCGACTTTAACTTGAAACAACATGTTCATCGGAGAGGGATGAGGAAAAAATAGGTTTTCTTTATTAAATTATAAAATATTTATAAGTTTAAGTAACAAACGAGTATACAGTCCACTAATTGGTTAGTGTTTGTCTGTTCTGCTGGTCACAGATGCGTTGCCTCTTCTGAAAACTAAGATAGCAGCTACACCCTACCAAAGGCAAGTGCTCATTTACACTAGAAGTAGATGTGGCGGGAGAACCGAAAGTTAAACCATGTTCGTTCTATCACTTTTTAGTATATCTCTCAGTATCTTTTGTATACCTTTTGGTTCGACTCCGTAGATATTTCTACTAAACAACAGTAGTGTTAAGCACTGCCGTATTCTGACTTGAAGACTGTTCTTATCTGGGGCTGATTTTAAATCTCAATGGGCGGCAGTGGCCACTGACCATCAGGTGGACTACATGCTCGTTTGCTACTTCCCATATTCTAAAAAAATACTGGAAAATATACTAAATATATACAAAATACAATAATAAAAGTAAATAACATATGTGCTTTACTTTCTTTTAAATATCCAGATCAATAACATACTAACTATCTACATAAACATGGTACGTAAATGTAACAGTCCAACTGAAGCAAAGAAAACAACAAAAGAAACCAGCACAACTACAGACTAGATATAGAGAAATAAGGTTAACTAGATGAAGACGTAACCTTTCTGCTGACTGCAGAGTTTTGTCGGCATGTGGAGAGATGGTTAACCCGCCCGCGCTGCCTCTCTCCTCCGCCACAACATATCGAAGTGACCTGTAACAAATAAATCTCCTCTATAAATTTTATACGAATGTTTTTTTTTTTTTTTATATAATCAAATAAAATACACAATTCGAAGGGCAGGAATTTAATAGCCTTGTTTTTTTGTCCCTTATTTTTTCATAAAAGTATAAAATATTTTCATTATTAGGAAATGACATAAAATCAATTTAAAGGTGTAATACCGGTATAAACTACGTCTTTGAAATGTATTTGTTTCAATGCCAAATAATTTTGTGTATTGTACATTTTCTTTATTTCCTACAGAATACCATCTATGTACCTAGTTAATCCCTATTATCTGCCATGAAAAAAAAAGTTAATAAATTCTAAAAACTGACTACAAACTCAAGGCTTATATTTGATTAATTATGGATGTGGATGTATGAAGGCACGTGTAAACTGAACTCGTTCTAAGCTCGTACCATCCAGTGACAGCTTCACTGTTGCGGGTTTATGCGACGAATTAAGCTTAATAATAGAATGCGGACTTTAAGACGTATGAACTATGTTATATATGCATACTTATTCTAATTTAGGTGTATTTATAATCTGCGCATTCATTAGAAGATTTGATATTTAAACAAAAAAATGTACATTACCATTCTTTCATCGCTCAGATGTGGACTTACCTACTTTCAGTAAAAACAACATAAAGGATTTTTGTAGAAATAGAAAACTCAGTACAAATTGGTTTCGTATTTTCTGGGTTGCGCCTACCTATCTACTAGTTTTAAACACAAATAAGTTTACCATTTGATTTTTCAGTTCATTTAACGTGCATAATTGAAACGATTAGAAAAGTTTAAAACTTAGAAATGCATTAAGTATAGGTACTGCACAATCCTATCAGTTACGTAGTGGAAAATTAGTAGACACTAACGAACTGTAGAAGCTGTTACGTTAGCTAACGTGACTGACTCGGACATCGCATGATCCGAGCAAACACGTGTGCTTTCCTAGTTTGATTGCTTCCGTTCCGAAATGCGGCACTCAAAGCGATCAGGCGATTGAGCACAAAGGCTGCTAATGATGAATTAACAACCGCACTAACAATAGAATAATAAGTTATGCAGTGGTATTAAGGACCACCTTTACGCGCTTAATTAAAAATATGGTAAACAGTTTAAACCAATAGGTTAAAACAACAGTAGGTATAAACCAATTACTAAAAAAATGTCCTATATAAATTAAATTTTATCATTATGTCATATTTGTTGTATATGTAATATAAATTCAAATCTATCGTGTCATATTGGCTAATTTTCATTTAGTTCTATTGTAGCGTACCTAATAGTCATGCTCATAGAACTGTATTGCGGTTGAAAGGCTGCGAGAGCGAGTGTAATTGTCGGCACAAGAGTCGTTTCATCTGACTACTGAGTGCCAGACAAATCTTAGACGTCTTTGTTTGAGGTTAGCTATACCAACCCGAAGGCATGATTGCTTCGTCTAGCTAACACTGACAAAGAAGATAGCGCCACCGTCTACTTCGCCGGTATAATTGTATATGTATATGTATATGTACACAAGGACGAAACAAAAACACAACACTTGAACTCAATTTAGTTGCGCATTGCGGTCAGAATTAATTAGGGAGATAATAATACACATATTTACAATGCATTAGCTAAACCTCGGTTAAGGTTTTGAACATTACATTGCATGTTTTTAAACAACATAATTATGTAGGTATTGCAAAATGTATTATGTTTGGTTGTTATGATTTATTACATTAAAATACATATATCCTACAGAAGATCATAACTTAGGTTAGAACATAGCGGATTATAAACTTTTATTCATGTAGGTAATTGTAATTCATTTAATTAACTATGTAAGAATGTTTACGAGGTTTATGCGATGTTTAAATAGTTTCACTTCGTACCACGTAGATAACTATCTCATCAAAAACATAAATGTAATAATAATAGCCAATGTTGCCGAGATAATATCATGGCTCGCGCTATCAAAAAG
>DWPV01000319.1:0-31990 GCA_018251915.1 Urbanus proteus proteus | reverse complement strand
TTTTTGATAGCGCGAGCCATGATATTATCTCGGCAACATTGGCTATTATTATTACATTTATGTTTTTGATGAGATAAATTAATTTATGAATGAAACAGGTCCTACGTTAGTCATACAACTTCGAAATATCACGGTAGACACAACTGCACAAAACTTATGATTCAACCTAACTGTAAAGTGTAAACAATTTTATACATACTTAAGGTTTCATATGTTGAATGTTATACCTAAATAGGATTTTAAACAGTTACTCATCGTGATTTTGCAACAAAGAAACAAGAGAACGTGTGCCGATTCACTACTTTCTTTAGTATTTTCGGTAGAGTCTCAGGGTTTTCGTAGTCATCTCGCGCTGTTTGAGGCCCTAAAGATTTCTAAGATTTTTATTGAACATATAAACTTTGCACTATTTATCCGATTTCTAAAGAAACAAAGCTTTGTAAGAGTTGGCAGAAATATTTGTGGTTCGATAGCCATCTCTCTTTCTGTTCTCTTCGTTAGCAAAACTCAGTATCTGCTGCAATCATATTTTATTCTTACTTATCTAATTTTATATAATAATATACAATTATATCGTTTTATAATAGATTAGATGAATGATAAAAAGCCTATCGCAAGTAGGTAAAAGTTATAGGTACTTTAATTTATTTGCACTAATGCAAGATACATTTTAAATGAATGAAATGAAGTATATAGATCATTATATTTTGTAGATACCTGATGGCAAGTGGCCACTGCTGCCTATGGACATCCGTGATCATCCGGATTGCATTGTAAATTCATTTTTGGTTTTTATCACAGCCTATAAATCAGAAAATACTATTATAAGAAGTCTAACCACGATGAGTTCTACCATATTCAAAGTTCTCATACATTGTTCAAAACAATAAGTATGTTACGAATATTTCATTTTCGTACAAATGGTATCGGTATAGGGATGTTATGGATATAAAATTTCGGATCTGGATATGGATAAGGATTGTGAAAAAAAAATATATTCCGGTTGCGGATTCGGTTATGATTTTCAAGGATAAGAAAAAAATAGAGAAATAAATATGTACAATGAAGTAATAATTTACTATTTACAATAAAGGAACACGTTACACAGTTACTATGTCGGCTGGGATAGGTGAAAACCTGTAATTATGTACATATTAGGCATACATATTTGAACTCTACCTCTATCCGAAATTATTCGAAACTTTTGTATCGGATTCGGTTACGGTTTCGGACAGTTTTTTATTCCGGATATCCGATAGTTTCAGTTACGGAGTTCCATAACATCCCTGATATCTATATGTGCTTAGGTATTTTATTTAGTATTACTTTAGTAGTACTTTAGTTGTCGTGTCAACTGAGGCGAGTTGTACAAGTTGAGTTGTGTTGTTGCGAGTGAGTTGTGGGGGCTGCTTGGGGAGAGCCTGAGCAACACCACGCAAGGGAAACTACGGCGCGTTCAAGCCGAGATCCCGAGTTTCCTCAACATACGCAATGAGATCACCATGTGAGTAAGAACCTCACATAACTCAGCCTTTCCTCCAAAAGTTCGAGTATCTTTCGAAGATTTTCCATCCGAAAAGAAAAAACAAATGTACTTCAGTATACTTACCACATCTATTCCGTTATTCGATAATCCCAATTCTACTGATGAATAAGGCTCGCTTACTCATGATTTTAGTAAACATGTAGCTGGGGTAGAGCGGTACTAATCTCAATTCGTTACACTTACACAAGGAAACATTGATTTCTACTACATCTGTGATTCACCGGAGGATGTTTATATAGAATTCTGCATGTTTGTTTTAACTATAGCACTAAGTATATTTAAATACTTTTATCACAATTAAAATGAAAATAAAAAGAGAATTATTTAAATATTAAAGCATAGAGAAAACATATTGTCGCGCAAATATAGAGAGCAATCATAGAGAAATCCAGTACAATTTACATTTTAAACAGCAGCTTATGCCGCTGTTTTAAGGCTAAAATATTTGTGGCTGTATTGCTTCTCCAAACACTAGTTATAAAAAACTCTTTATTTCTAGTCCTGAAACCAACCGGAAACATATCCGATAGTTACATAACCATAAATAATTTAGTAAGATCAAAAAACCATGTAATATGAAAATCATATCTCCGTATCTTCTTGTATTTTATTAGCTTTGCATTACTCGATTAGCTCTTGAAACACTCACAGACACACAACTATTAACATGTAAATGAAACAGCAGAAAATGTGTACTGGTGGTAAAATAAACAAATGCGCAATTATGTGGGAAAATATTCTGGTGGGCGTTTAACTGTGGCACATGGAATTAATCTACTATCAATTGATAACAAAAACGAATATTCTAACAATATTGACGCCTGTTCGCTATAATCACTCTATTCGAGTGGTTATTGTCATAATAAAATCAATCACCAATATTATGCAAATGATAGAATATCGATTTTACAAAGGGAATACAATATTCATATTCCTTTAATTACTTACTCGGCACCGATTTCAACGAGCCGCCGCTGACATTGAAAGGTCGTTGACTCATCTCTACGACAGAATTATCAGCGAGTCTCCCTTCCCTCAGTCGGTTTTTTTTTACAGAGGCCTTGTATACGCAGTACTTCAAATCAATCGAATGGATATTAAGTTACAGGTTTAATGCTGTATCGGTACTTTCAGCGTCAGTTACCTACCTTGGTTTTTGATTTTGCAATAGCTGACGAGTTATTCTCATCCATACAAATCAGTTTTGTTGCTACACTAACTCTGTGTACTGAATTAATTCGGAATAAATTGGCTCTACCAATTTCTGATGAATCATTAGATAGTATCTTCCTTACTACTTACTTCAATACTTTTAATTAAGAAAGTATGCAATCTTCAAGCAAACTTTTTTCTTCTTCAGCTAGATGATCTTCTTAATTTTATAACAATGCTTCAGGGTTGTGATCCTAAATCATTAAGGTTACATATAAAATGTAAATAAAACATAATATCTACAGACACCGATGATATGAATCCGTCAACGTTCAGCATCTATTCTTGTTTTGAATGTAGGTCAACGGACAAAGCATAATATTCTTTCTTTTTTGTTTCCTGTTGTATGAAACACGTTCGTTCATTTGATCAAGCTCTACCTTTTTTCTTTCATGATTAGGAAGTGCTACCCAACATTTGACTGACAGTTACCGAGATAGGTGCAACGGAGCGGAAAAAACACTTGATATTATCCAGTACCGAAGTTGTCAGGTCGAGGGATATGGTGATTCGGCGATACGATCGGTGTCTCATCAGAGTCGTCCATGAGGCGGATGCGAAGGTCCGTGGGTGGAGAGCCCCCCCGTCGCTCGCCCCGCTCTGCTCGCCATTCTAATTAGCCATTGTGGTCGCCGGTTAAAGTTTGCGATCGGCCGGCCGGCAGGCAGAGGCACGGCTGCCGGCAGTCAGCCAGTCACGCAACACCCGCCGCGAGGCCGACACGTGCTGTAGCGCGCCGAGCTAACCCACACACGCGACGCGCTCTGACAGTAGCGATGATAAGTGATTGACAGTGCTCCCGATTGATAACAACAAACCGCACGCTCTGATAGCTAAATCATGCGCATCCCTGCGATGGATACGCATTGTGCACGGTGTTAAAGTTCTAATCGTTGGCGCAACGCAAGGTAAAACTATTATGCTCGATTCGCATACTTCTAAAACTGGCACCATTGTGCGACAACCGGTGGACACTCACTGCAACTCCTCGCTGCAACTACATAATGCAGATGCCATTTTTGGGTAGGTTCCATTATGTCTCTCGAATGTGTTGCAATTAGTCGGACCACTTTTACTGACAAACTAATTGAGTCGGCCATCAATAGGTAATTACATACTCGATAATTTTCCTTGTAATTATTGCTACATTGAATTTATATGATAATAATAATACACAAATCAAACTTTAACAACATATTTATGTAGGTATATATTGAATATATTATGTAGCAGATCGGAAACTACATTTTATATCTACCTATAGGTTCCGAACTGAATAATATAAATGATAAAAATGAACATCGAGCATTAAAATGCCCCTTTATGTTGGTACCATTAAACAACAGAACTGGACAGGCTAATCAATCATGTAAGTTTAATTATGTAACAAAGATATGTAAATCTTAGATTAATAACCGAATAAGGTACTCAGAAGCACGAATCATAAATATCAAATCAGATTAAATCCAGTACCAGAAAAATGTATTACGGAATAAAACTATGGAAATTATCGTAACATTATTAATATGGAAATGTATTCTAAGCTGAGAACCTGATAGATAAAAGTTTACGAGTCCGTCAAACGAAAACATTGGAGCACCGGTTTGATAGGTTTATAAGGAGTTGTTCATTATAAAGCGGCGTGCATAATTCGCATATTTCCCTGTACCTAGAACTATCTAGTAGTTATGTAATGCATGTTGGCCATAGAACATCAATAAACAATAGAGCGCTATCGCTTCCAGTTCGTTCCAGTAAGCCTCATTTATATTACGCATGCTTACTGAATTTCCTTGCTTACGCCTAATCATTATTACTGCGTGATTTTAATTCTTAACTACATTTTGCTACTAGGTTTTCCCGTGATTTGATCGATAAAATACGAACAAGTAACTTTGATTTACACTGTTTACCTATGGATTATGGCACATAAACAGATAAACATTTTGTTCTTTCCTTGTCTGTCACGTCTTTAATTGGTTAGGTGCATTTAATAGTTAACAACTAGTGCACGGAACTTATAACCCTGCAATAAACAGTCTTAATATGAAATGATGAATGATTATACTTGACACTCATGTCAGCGAATCTCTCAAGATTCGCATACATTAGTTGCAAGTTGTATGTTAAATTTTATGTCATTGTTATATCTCTCAAAACAAACAAATCAGTTTCGAATTTAATACAAATACTAGGGCTAGAAGCTACGTACTTACGTTCTATTCTTATTCGCAGTCTAAGTATCTAGCCGTCTCGTTTTGACACGCGTGATACTATTGTGCATGCAGAACTGACCTTCGGCAATAATGTCCCTTGATCGAGCATGCAACGATTATCGTGGCGCATCTAGCGCTAACCTAGAATATCGGAGTGCTTATTATAGTGTTTCCAACTAGGGATGTTATGGAGAACCGTAACCGTAACTATCGATTATCTGGAATAATGAACCAAACCGGAAACTGTATCCGATATCCGATAGTTTTTTTTTTCTAATAGGGCGCAAAGTTCAAATAATTCGGCTGAGCTAATTAATACATTAACAACTCATTCCTAATTGTTAGTAAAGTAAACCATTACTTAATTGTATTTTTAAGTTTTGCAATTTCTTAAATATCGTTTGATACTATCGGCAAGTGCCAAATAATATTGTATCCATAATCGTATCTGAACTTATTTTTTCACATATCCGTATCCATATCCGAAATATCACACCCGTAACATCTCTATTTCCAACAATGCATAGAAAATTAACTTTAATGCTCACTAACCATTGGGTTGTAGGTTAGAATGCATGCATGAACGCACGAAGAATCGTTACACGTGAAAGCTGTACCACGAAATGGTTGGTTTTACATGAGACGACTGAATACAGCCTGATTTATAAAGATTCCAACGAGTTACGACTACCTATTTGCTTTCTTTTCACACTCCATCAATACAAAATAGACATCGCACCAACCTCACTCACTAAAACTACAAACTACGTTCTGGACTTTAAAAATGTAGAGATGCTATACAATATTTGTAAAATATCATCAGATAGCTACTATAAGTTAGTATGAGCTCAAACCAGCGCCTTCACCAGCACAGTTAATTTATTATCCATTTAAGTATATGCAATAATGTTGCTGCAAAGAGCAATATCGCCAGATCGGAAAATGAGATATTAGTTTAGGTGCTTAAAACATTACTTAAAAATACATACGATATACCTATTATATTCAAATTAATCATTGTTTAGCGTCTTAATTTATACTGACTAATGTATCTTATGTAAATATTATGATATTATGATTCAAGATTATATCGCCAAGACCAGGAAGGGATTATCAAAATCAACTCTTCACTATCTATCAACTGAAGACTGAAGTGACATGCGACCTGACTACTGCTATCTCTAATATGATATTAGATAAACACTTATAAATATTCTAAGAATTCTACACTTCACTACTATATAATACACTAGTAGAATTATTTATAGCTAAATGTAAAAACTTATAGATTAGTTTATGGTATACTTTGTGATAGGTATTGCGCAAAAGTAATGTAAAGACTAAAATAATTAAAATGTAAGATCTCGTTGTGCTAACTAAATAATAGAGCAACATATCTTTAAAATTTCTAAAACCAAATACCATTACATAATGTCGGCATCTATATAGATTAGATTTTTTATTTCACCGAGACGAGTATTTCCATTTTAATGATCAATAATAAATTCGACCTGTTGGCATAACTCGAAACCGCCCGCAATCAAGTCGATGACTAATCAAAATGTAAAATTACCGTATTAAGAGTTTAACGAGACATCTTAATAGTTTAATGAAAGGAGCTGGAACGAATATAAATCAACTGAATTGACCGCATACCAGATTTGATATAATGACCCAACTTAATTCGCGTTAGCCGTGTCAATAGGGTCAACTGTTGCTCTCGCATCTCCATAATCCTATTAGCGATAAACAACATCAACAAAGTTTCATGGCAGTGATTAAACTTATTATTTAACAAACGCTTAATCATACTGTGGATCGTTACTCAAATGCATCATGACTAGTTGAGTGACGTGACCCTTTTGGGTCACAACTCAACTTATGTAATATCTGTGGAACTGTGACGACATTTCTGTGAACCATGACTCACTCTGATGCTACAATTGACCTGTTATGTTACCGGATCGCCTGTTTTTTTCACTTCAACAAGTATTACTCATCATTCATGTCAGGATAGCTCCGTAGTTATCAATGAAATCATTATGTAATCACCCCACTGGTATGCGACGCCACGTGAATAAAGCATCGTTAGATCTTATCTATGTACCCTGTAGAATAATTTTACTATTACAGTCATTGGTCAATATCAATATTAAATTAACATTACATAGAAACAAATAATGAGACAAGTCGCAAAGAATACTAAAACATAAACATAATTTGCAAAATAGGTATATAAAAAACGAATAATTCGGAGCCGCGGTCATCTCCAAAATTAACTGTTATGATTTTACCTTAATATATGTACATATGGTAAACATTATCAGATCTGATGACGCCGAGCCGGCCGGCGTGCCGCGTGTCTATGACATCAGCAACATCCACGTAATCGCGCGTCATACCAATCTTCAACGGATTCTCCGACATGCAATCATCGCCATGTCATTCTCAATTAACATATTACACTACATTTCGATTGTATAACCGCTAACCGACGAGATTGCTCTACACGAACCGTCGACACGGAAAGCTTCTTCATTATGGACACCTCTAATCAATTGAATTTTGTTTACTAAGTGATTGATTATAGTGGACGTGCTCTCACGACTCGTATCTTTGTGTTGAATTGCTTATTGATCAAGGGTCCATTATGGCCGATGAATGTTGACTGACATATTTTGATTGCGTCGGCGTGTCCAAATAGTGTTGAAGGAGATTCGAGTCTCTGTAGGCGGCGCCATCAATATGCGTCGTGCAAGTCTTCGCGTTCAACATTCGAGCGTGAGCCGTGTATCTGATTGATAGCGCGACCGGGCTCTCCGGTGACTCACGCATAGATATTACATTACACTGCCAATGGTTCCTTTGACCCTATTCAACGGTTTCACTCAGTGCAGCAGATTGTCCTTGCGCTGAATTCTAAACAGTTATAAGTTCCCAGAAAAACAATAAACCTATTGTTGTTATACGAGTATGAAGGTTATTTTCATTCTACTTTAATGGACTCTACACATAATTCGCTATGGCGCTGTCGGTTAACTTTCATCAGTTTTATGATGATAGAAACATGTTGTGATTTTGATGACTTGTAGTGTCATGATCATTTACTGGTTTTGTGGTATGATTTGATTTCACATATTTCATTGCAGAGTATGACAAATTGTGCGATAATATTTCTCATTTTCATTTGCTTGCGTACACAGCAATACCAATTCATGGCTTGCATTGTAATTTTAGCGTAAATCACCCAAGAAATCTATAAGTATTTTTTTGTTAGCAGATACCCGAATTCAGCTTGGATGGCAACAACAGCTTGAAGCACAACGGCAGCGCCAAAGATCTGGCCTCCGTCATGGAGAACCTCAAGAAGAGCAGTCTCGTCTCCCGCCAGAACCAGACTCAAGTCACCAGCTCTTCCACTCAACAGGTTTGGAGCCTCTTTTTTTCCTGTAATTATCCGTAATATTGAAGTTTCAGAATTCTCCATCTATTGTATCTAATATTTTACATAAACCTTTCCTGGTTTGAATATTTATAATTGAAATTAAAAAGGACGGTAGAATAATAAATAATTCAAAACAAATCATCTGGGACTAATAAAGATTTTAATGAAATATTCATTAGTGATTAAAACTTGAATGGCGTGCGCAATCGCTAGCAACAGTTAGCTGAGATTAGACCAAATTAGGTGCGTACATAATCTGTGTGGCCAATACACATTCTCAGAACAATTATGTTTTCGATTGCAAAATAAATCTACACCCACACTCTATTTTATAGACAGCATAAATAGGCAGATGAGATGTATAATTAATGAAAACATTATAAGCAAATTTCGTGTCAGAATTAATTTAAGATTACTATTTTACGTGGAGAGATTACAATTACTCGGCAGACAGTTTTTTACTATTGATCCTTACTTGGTGACCGTTGATTCATACGTGTTTTTGCAACATAAATTGTCTGAGATGTAAATAATGCTCGGAATATTCATAGATGTACTAAGTTTGTGTTTAAATATAGACTGCAGGTTATTTCGGCGCCGGCCTCGGCCGGTTGATAAAATGGGCAGTTTATTTTGAATTCAGCGAGCACGGGTTTCGGGAAAAATAAATAAAATAACGCGTATGCTACATGAACATTGTATGGGATGGGTATACCTATTGTTGGACAGCTCAGTTCAATCGGCGTCGGCGAGGTCACCGGAATCCGTAATTATTTCTAAGCGGTACGATTTTAGCATGTCTTTGTCTTGGAATTAGCACGGCTAGACGCTGTCGGTGAAGCAATTAGATAGCCGTTTTATTTTTCAAATTAAACGCCTGCAAATTTGTAGTCGATTCAGAATTCTCTGTACCAGCTGGTTAATGACTGTAAAATTTTTCTCACGTTTTCCTCTATGCTAGACGATTTACTATGTATATAGTTAGGTACGTGTATACATTTGTAGAAAAGCATATTGCTTGACGATAATTTTATCAACTACAAAAAAATATATAGAGAATACGAATACGAATAAGAATAACATCAAATAGTACAAATGCATTACAAACACGTTTATAATATAATGCACAAACATGAAATAACTCAGTGGATTGATAACTGTAAGTAATAAAATTACAGAGTTCGCAGTCCACACGCATTGCCGTTTCGGCATAGAGCCAAAAGAAACGTAACTTGGCGTAACGTAGGACAGTAAAAATGTAAATTTATCCACCCTTATGCTGAATTTACACGACATTAATCTGTATAAATCGAAAACAATTAGTCTCTACCTATTGCGTTCCCAAGAAATATGTTCAGAACCTGCGGATCCACTTTACGGTATTTCGTTAGTCACTGTAGGTACTACAGCTATAGCTGCAACTATGTCTAAATTTGTGAAATATAAAAAGTTTATTATTAGTGTCACATAAAATGTGTTTACAATATTATTTAGTCATGAGGAACAACACATCTCTTGTATTACTTAAACACCTATTATCACGTTAATATTTTTGATCCAAGAAGTTTGTGTTGATGTGCCAACTAAATATCAGGTAGACTGGCATTTGCACGTCCCATGACTAAAGGAAATCAAGAAATCTAGTACCACATATTTGAAATATTCATGTATGCTCAAGGTCGCGCAATCACAGCAAGAATGTGAAGAGCAATAAGGACAAGAACAATAATAGCAATCCGACAACGCAGAACCGTGTGATTAGTATGATACGAGATTACGCAACACCTACTGTAAGACTAGTGTTTCATCCATCATTGAGAACATGTAAACCGATGAAATCATGAAATCATCATGAACAGAGAGCTGTTTACGGGTAAAACATAGAAGAAAAAAATCGGAGTAGAAAGATGATAAAGTGGACACTTTAGGACATAGCAGGATAGAGAATATACTTAAATAATTATCAATCCTTTTATAGATCTCCACTAACCCAAAGACAGCTCTCTTTGGGTTAGTGGAGATCTATAAAAGGAACCTTAGGAAAGAACATAATTATGTAAAAAATGCTCGAGATATAAAAACATTACAATCTTATAGTCATCATCACCAGGAAGACCTTAAATCCAAAATAATCTCAATACTAAACTATATTTAATAAATCTTAGTATGGACCTAATGAAAACATTGGACCTCAATTCTGCGTAGCGAGCCAAAATTAAAAAAATGATCTTTAATTGATTTCAATTTGTGCGTGAAAACGCACTCCTGCTTCCTTTCCATACTTATATATAATCCATGTGCGCAAGCCATAGGTACTGATATTTTAATTTACTTTTAAATCATTCTGATTATTTATCGATATTAACAACATCTTCACGACCTATAAACTGTCATACGAAATTCTCATAACTCAGTGACATATGCGTATCGAGAACAATCTGATTAAGTAACACCGAGCTCGGTCAGGACCGGTGACGTCTATTGGCATTTCGGTATGAGCGCTTTCGTGCTTAGTAGGCCACGATAAGTAGTGGGTCCCTGTAAAATTACAACAGCCGCAATATACCCACGTAGTTTCTGGCGTATAGCCAAAAATAACGCGACAGCGTAGGACAACCTCGTGCATATGTTTATTAGCAACTTGCTTTATGTTGTTCCATTATAGGATCATGTTCCATTGAGCAGTTTAACTGACCTAGTTCAGTTTCGAAACTCATTGAATTTTAATTAATAAAACTATTAGTTGGGTATTATGAAAAGTTGTAGAGTGATCGATTAGTTTTATTTCGATCCATCTACCTTTCGAATTATGTGCGCTCCTAAAATTATGAATGTAAATAAACAATATCAGATCTGGGTCGTGATATAGATCATATACGGAACTAAATAAAACAATCAAAATGAACCAGCTTTAAGAGATTATCAAAGACGTATTTGAGAAACCCTAAATATATGTTTCAACAGCTGATTCAATTGATTGGTAACAGACTTTCTAGATATGACAGAAATGTGAAAACCTACATTATGCAAAATTCAAATATAATAGCAGGCATATGGTGGTAAAGTTTACGTGCGTACGTGAATATTTCAACAAATAGGTAATACGTGATCACGATCACCCACGCAGAAACTCGAGGACGATAACGTTTTGGTACCAACTACCAACTTGATAAAGTTATCGAACGAAACAGGATTC
The DNA here is from genome assembly GCA_018251915.1 of Urbanus proteus proteus. Lineage (NCBI taxonomy): Eukaryota > Metazoa > Arthropoda > Insecta > Lepidoptera > Hesperiidae > Urbanus > Urbanus proteus. The sequence continues at coordinate 20,375 of DWPV01000319.1, read as the reverse complement.
TTTTGTATTTTTATATTCTTAAGTACCTACTGAATATTCAAAGTTAATTTTTCAATTGTGATATTGTCGATTTGGTAGAAGGTGATTGGAGAAAGTTATAAATTAATATCCTAATTACAAGTTAAGTGATGTATTTGAGTGTAATTGTACTGCGTAATATTTTAATTTCATTATTCTAATGTAGCCTGCCATTTGTAAATATACGCAAATATATGAACTTAGTGAGGGTAGTATTATTTAGAGAATTAAGATAATATTATTTAGCATAGTAACGTAATTGGAAAAAAGGCATATTAAGAGAAATTTGTCATTATTAATCATTTTGGAATATATATAATTTAAAAATTGAAGTTATTTACAAATAAAAAATTAGGAGCTATTTATGTTGCATAGGTCATTAATAACTAATTTGACTCTACATTAATTAATTGCTCAGATTTACCTTTCACTTAGAGTCATGATGTTTGTTCATATTATAATAGCATTGTCCGGAACATAAGTCATATTTTTGTAGCTTTCTATAAGAAATAGTTGGCATTTATTATTCCACAATCAATAGGTACTTTAGTACTTTGCGCGTATCAAATATAAATTGGCAGGTGCACATGAATGTCTCGCACCATCAAATGAACACGCGTTACGTATTTGATGTTGCTAATAGGAATTAAATATCAGAATTTTCTTAAACGATCATAATCGTTTACAGCTCTCAGCTTGCCAGTCTTCTTGGTCATAACCAAGAATGACCAATCGCCCACTTGTTACCAGAAAAGTAGCGTCACTACTAAGAAATTCATAAAACAGCGCAAACATTTCACAAGATGCTCAAAACCACAATTTATGACCACATATTGGGGTGCCCCACAGTGACGGATGTCATATAAATGTCTCACTCAAAAAACCGGTAAAAATACATGCGAAATTAGTGGTCATTACGGTCGCAAAGTAGAATTGACAGATTGCAACATTAGAAAATAGGTGTCATGTCTACGTCTATTGGACACTGGGTTCAAGGCCGTCAGTTGCAATCCACCCACTTGAAGTGACTCATATGTCTTCCTTCTCAAGCACGGTGACCATTGCCAAAAGTAAAGCCGAACATATTTCTTTTCATACCTTTTCCATTATCATTTGTGTTATTTTTACTCAAGCCAAAACCCACATAAGATATAAATAAATGCAGCAGAAAAAGAGGAACATTGGTATGCGAACGTAAAAGAACCACAAACTGATTAGCTATGTCGATACATGGGTATCACCATGTGGCAATGAAAGAATGGAAGACGAATTTAAAAATGGAATGTATCTTGTGATGTTTAAAATGTAATACATGTAAAAATACCTTTAGTAATTTTAGCAACTCCCTATTTCTGTTTCGTTTCGACATAGCCCTGACTCTATATACCTCACCCGCAAGTGCGCCAAGACGCGTGACGCCCGCACGTACAAACTTTGGTAGCATTGGCACTGAACCCGCAGTCCTTGTCTAGATAACGACTGTGTACGACGAACCGTAGTATCAGACTCGGCGTCTGCTCAGTTACCCTTATATTTCGCGAAACGACGCGTTAGTATTTTCCTGCTAACCGAGCAATAGATATCGATAACGAAGCAAAGGTTAATAATCTTGTTTACAGCTGCCGATGCACTCGCTACTATACACAAATTATTACATCGATAGCGACAATGTTTTCATTAATAGCAAGAAACTTTGGCGCAAAAAGTGAATTTGTAATCAGTGCGTAAATATTTTGTCTGTTTCAGATGGTATCCAGCACAACTTCGAGCAGTGCTGCGACTAGCCAGCGAATGCAAAGCTCATCGCAGCGCCTCCAACACATGACCGCTTCCGAAATGAAAGCCAGCTCTATGAAATCAGACCTCTCAGAACTGAAGAGTTCAATATCTGAAATGAAGACCTTAAGCAGTTCCGCCGCTTTGAACTTCGGTCAACGGTAATTCTTGTTTTCTTTTATGAAGTTTACATAACATTATATGTTTTGTCAATAAGTATTAGAGATAACACCGACGCTTGCTCACCTGAATGGCCTTGGCCCTAAGCCAATTCCCACCAGTTGGTTTTACCGCTCTCTGTTTGCAGTTTCATGCCGTGAAACAATAGCAACAACACGGCTCTCGCGCTGAACATTTAAATCAGTTCGTGAAAAATAGTAGTGCCGAAAAGTTACAGTTACATTGCATTGCGCGTTGAGAATAGTTAGTAAATCGTTAATATTCGAGATCTGCCAATCCTAATATCGGTTTTTGCGCATTATTACAGACTGAGAAGCTCAATGGAGAATATAGTGAGTCAAGATGAGATGGGAGAGAGGCATATCACCGATATACGAGACCTTAGCGAAATCGGTGACATTGGAGACATGAGTGACATGAGCGAGCTAGGTGGCGACGGCCCCTTAGTAACCTTCCCTGAATCTGATACACCACCACCCGACAAACCATGTCTTCTTGCGAGTAATGCTGCATCGATGGGATCAAATAATGCCAATGAGTTAAAATACAGTGCAGCTAGAATGACATCGGCTAGTTCGACTCGTGTTGTTACCGATGGGTACAGTGCGTCGAAGTCTGCGGCCAACAGCGCTAGGATGCGTCGTTTGCAGCACGGTGACATGCAGTATGCCGAAAGCAGCGCCGCTGGAGCGTCACATAGGCGGCTACAAGCGGAAGGACTCACTGCAGAACAAAACGCGGCTTATCATCAAGTAAGTAAAAACTTAAACGGCTTTTTGTTCAGTGCTACTAACAATAGATTCTTCAATTAACCGTTTAAAAGATTCCGAAAGTAAGTAGGTTGCGGAATATTGTCGTGCCTAAATGGCTTAAACGTTTTTTAAAGAATCTAGGCGGGAATAGTTTCTTGAACGTCGCATTACAGAATTAAGTGCGTATGTCTAGCAGTCGGTATTCCGTCGGAGCCGTAAAGGCGCGCCGAAGGACGCGACCTCGCGTGACCGAGACCGATCGATATCCTCGAATGTCGAGTCAGCGGCAGCGCCGCCGAATAGTTCAGTAGAGGGCGGCTTCTTGTAACGATAACATCTGGGATTTACCAATGATTTAAAAAAATAAGATCGGTTATCAACGTGCGGCGTGCGCATCATGGCCGGTCGGATCGTCGCTTGGACAGCTAGAGTGCTGCGACGTGGAGGATCTCCGGGGGCGGTGAGCTCATTTATCTACAAGCGCTTATCGTAACGTTAACCGCACCATGCTTGTCTCAGTCAGTGTTTAAACGTCGCGCGCGCGAGCACACGCGGAAGTTAATTACTGCGCATGCGCGCTCCTGTACACGAATAGTCGACTTAAATATAGAAACGGAATGTCTAATGGTGGGGGTTCGGCCCCGTGGCCGGTACACAGAAGCGTCCTGTCGCGTTTTCCTCCGAAACAGCAAAATCCTTCGGTGAGAGTGAATTTCCCAAAAACTTCGGAAAATACACAGCAGCCGGCCTTACAAAACGTGACGTCTGTACACAAACTTTAAAATTATCACCGTAAGCCCACGGGTTCCTCGCGATTGGCCTATATCCAATAGAAACGATTCAGCGTACAATTCGAGTCGTGACGCGCGGTAGTTTTCAATATAAAAGTAGTTCTAGTCCCGAGACGAGCAAGTACTGATCTTATTCGAGCTAGTAATCATGTCTTCCAAGCGACGCTCGAGACCTAAATTGCGTATCATTATTCCTGTAACTAGAATAAATTTATTATATTCGTAATATTACACAATATAGTGACATATTTGTACCTGTATTATATGTTGAGATTGGAAATTTCCAGATAGTTCCTTCATTACGTGCATTAAAATAAATTGAAACAAAAGTGTATTTGTACGCAGTGACGTGTTTATTCATGGAGTATTTACGGTTTTAGGAGCAGCGTTCGCTCAAGGCAGGAGAAGTGAGTGCGCAAGAAGCAAACAATATGTTATCGTCGAGTTCTCGCCTGCAGACCGAAGCGTTCAGTGCTGAGAAGAAGGCCATGGCTTCAGCACAAGCTAGACAAACTGTGACCTCGAGTGGCATGTTCAGCCACAAGGAGCACTCCAGTGTAGCCCAGTCTAACATGACAATTTCCAGCAAGAACCTTACTACAAAATCTACATTACTTTCATCTCAGGTAAGTTTATTTGAACCTATTTTATCAAAATATATTCTACGATACGGATGTATCAACTTGATCACACCTTGTTAACGATGCTCGAATTTAATGTTTAATTACCATAGTAATGTTGCTACTGCAGATTCCTATTGGTTACAAGATTGTAGTCACATGGTAATACGAGCGCCAAACAAACACATAACAACTATATGTTAATTACATGAAGCGTCTTTATAGGTGCGACTTTGGCAGAATCGTCTCTAATAAAATTCATTGATGTTTCAGATGAGTCAATTGCTAAATGGAACCGTCAAACCTGGTGATGAAGATCTTTCAAATTTAACGTTCGAAGATTTAGATAAGCTAAATGCAAACTCAAATCCGAAAGATGTCGAACTTGCCATACAAAAGTATTCGTATAGGATGAATGCATTTATTACATCAATAAAGAACAATCAAATTGATATGAAAAATGCTTGCGTTCACTTTAATCAACTGAATGAAATGTTGAGAAGAGCTTGGGCGGTTCCAACATATGGCCACGAACTGGGATACTCTTTGTGCAATACATTACGAACGTCTGGCGGTTTGGACATCTTAATGGCAAATTGCTTGGAATCTAGTAATCCAGAACTCCAATTTTCCTCCGCTAAGCTTCTTGAACAATGTCTGACAAATGAAAATAGAACTCATGTAGTAGAAAACGGCCTAGAAAAAGTTGTTAACGTAGCTTGTGTTTGCACCAAACATGCAAACTCAGTTGATCATTCAAGAATCGGTACTGGAATATTGGAACACTTGTTCAAACATAGTGAAGGAACATGCAGCGACGTAATTAAGTTAGGAGGTTTAGATGCAGTATTATTTGAATGCAGGAAAAACGATGTCGAAACGTTAAGGCATTGTGCAACGGCCCTCGCAAACCTATCGCTTTATGGTGGTGCTGAAAACCAAGAAGCCATGATAAAGAGGAAAGTTCCTATGTGGTTATTCCCCCTAGCTTTCCACAACGACGACAATATTAAATACTATGCGTGCTTAGCGATTGCAGTTTTAGTAGCGAATAAAGAAATAGAAGCAGCTGTGCTTAAATCTGGTACTCTGGATCTGGTAGAACCTTTTGTCACGTCTCACAATCCGTCCGAATTTGCACGTTCCAATCTCGCTCATGCTCATGGTCAGAGCAAAAACTGGTTACAAAGACTTGTTCCTGTATTAAGTTCGAAGCGAGAGGAAGCGCGAAACTTAGCAGCATTCCATTTCTGTATGGAGGCTGGAATAAAGAAACAGCAAGGAAACACAGAAATATTTAGGGAGATAGGAGCGATAGAATCATTGAAGAAAGTAGCTAGCTGTCCAAACGCTGTAGCGTCGAAATACGCTGCACAAGCCTTACGTCTCATTGGAGAGGAAGTACCGCACAAACTGTCGCAACAAGTTCCACTGTGGTCCATAGAAGATGTACGAGAATGGGTGAAACAGATCGGTTTCACGGAGTACGCAACAAACTTTTATGATAGCAGAGTGGATGGCGATTTATTGCTACAGATAACTGAAGATAACCTTAAAGAAGATATCGGTTTACAAAATGGAATCAAAAGAAAACGGTAGGTAATCGTAAAATAAGTTGTTACCGAGTCGTAATATGCGTCTATTCGTGTAGGAACGTTCCTATACTAACGAAAAAAAATTAACGATTTCAGATTCACCCGAGAGCTTCAGCAATTAAAGAAAATGGCAGACTACAGTTCGCGCGACACGGGCAGTCTCAACGAATTTCTGCAGAGTATTGGCCCAGAGTACACAATATACACGTATTCCATGCTGAATGCGGGAGTCGACAAGGAATCCATCCGTGGTCTCAGTGACGAACAACTAGAAAACGAATGTAGAATAGTCAACAGTATACACAGACTGAGGATTTTAAATGCCATTCGAGGTAAGCGGCCATTAATCATTTTGATAACCTCCTCTTAAATTACGTTAGATAACAAGATGTGCCTAATTAGACCAATTTTAGCGCATGGAGCTATGTTGTTTACTTCTGAATCACGCTAAATTCGTGCAATATTTTACGATAATGATAATATCATTGTTTACTACTCGATTTCCCTTCGGGAAAATCCCCCGTAATTACATAAAAAATATCATACTCAAATAGTCTAGATATCGACTTAATTATTTTCAGTTAACATTATAAAAGGTAAATAAATACGTAGATACTTAATATTTTACAGTAGAACGATATCCACTTTTCATGAATAAATTTGAATTTGCATGGGAATAAATTTAGGGAAGGTATTAGGTAAATTGAAATTATTTTTATTTATGGTAAATCATATGAGCTTATAAAAAACTATAAAACGGTTAGCGGACATCTGTTCCTCATTTTAATTTGTAATAAAAAAGCGTAGGACGATCAAAGATGTAATAAGACCATTAATCATCGCGTTCTAAATACCTTTTTTATTATATCCTATAGTCACTATTTGTATCGATAGAGGTCGTGGTTTTGACTAAACAAGTTTTTCTAAGCTTTAAGTGTTTTAAGCTTATTAGACGGTTGTAGTTGGCTAAATTGCACTCTATTTATTTTTTGTGACCTATTTTTTTGTTTATTTGACCTGTGTTTCGATTCGGTGGTAGGAGAAGAAAAAATCGTAGATATCGTAACTGACACGTCGTAAGTGCCTCCTCAGGCCTATACAAAATAATGACGTTTCATTTCAACGCTAATTGTACATACAAGATTTGTTAACCAAAACCAACTGGATAAGAATTCAATAATCCAACGTTTATACAGATAGTATCTTTATCCAATGTTAATAGTTCTGAAACTTCTTTCCAGCCTACGAAAGCACGCTGCCCAGCAAAGGCGAAGAGAACATGGAGAAGAACTTGGACGTATTTGTGAGTTACCGGCGATCGAACGGCTCTCAGCTTGCCAGTCTTCTGAAGGTGCACCTGCAGTTGCGAGGTTTCACGGTGTTCATCGACGTGGAGCGGCTGGAGGCGGGCAAGTTCGACAACAACCTGCTGCAGAGCATACGACAGGCGAAACACTTCCTGTTGGTGTTGACGCCCAACGCGCTGGAGCGGTGCAAACAGGACAACGAGCAGAAGGACTGGGTTCATCGGGTCAGTTGATTTTAATTACTTTCAATATGACATGACATGACATGATAGGTAATTATTACGTATTTCGTATTTGTCGTTCACTAGAATACTTAAAAAAGTATAGCATATGAAGTAATGTATGTATGACAGTATGACATCATGAGACACTTGTCCACTAAATGGTATACTTAACCTGGAGACAATTTCCAAATTATATTTCTAATATAATATTTTGTGCATTACAGGAGATAGTGGCCGCGTTGCAATCGAAGTGCAACATAGTACCGATTATCGACAATTTCGAATGGCCGGAACCCGAGGAACTGCCTGAGGACATGCGCGCCGTGTGCCACTTCAATGGCGTCCGGTGGATACACGACTACCAGGACGCTTGCGTTGAGAAACTTGAAAGGTAAAGACTAGATTTTTTCTGGAAAAAAAATAAATATAGTTTTTTTGATGCTTCAATGCACCAAATCCAATCCAACAAAGCGTAGCATTCGACTGAATGAAAGAAGTTCATAAAGAAATTTTCCACAATGTGGAAATTTACGAAGCGTTGTCCGGTCTTTTTCGATATCCATGTGAAATCCTTTATTGTGTATCTCTATGAAATATGTACCTATAATCTACTGTTTATTAATGCAGAAACATTCTATACGAGTTTATTTTTATAACAAAGAAGTTTTTCTGAAGTTGATAATAGCAACATTAGGAACAGCAAAAACTTTCTGACGTTGCTATACCTAAGAACTAAGATGGAGTTCATACTAAGCGAAACGGCTACAACACATTTGCAAATTTTCCAATGAAACCCGAGAACTGTTTAACGCCAGAAATAGATACGGCAGTGAACCTTGAACCTTACTCGTTGTATCTGGCAAATTGAATATATTAAACAATTCGTTTAGGTAACCTGCTATTACAGTATCCTTACAACAACAAAAAAACACGCTAGAAATAGATGTGCTAACCTTCCCAATCCAACCAAACGCATTCTACCCGCCAAAGTTAACCAATTTGTGTATATCAATTGCAGTTTCCTCCTCGGCAAATTGCCCTTCACAATCCAACCAAACTCATTCTACCCGCCAAAGTTAACCAATTTGTGTATATCAATTGCAGTTTCCTCCGGGGCATATTGTCCTTCCCAATCCAACCAAACTCATTCTACCCGCCAAAGTTAACCAATTTGTGTATATCAATTGCAGTTTCCTCCGCGGCAAGTCGAACCTAGCGACGCGGCTGGAGGGTCCGCTGCGCGGGCGCGGCGACGTGCCGACGCCGGGCACGGCCACCATCGGCCGCGGCCCGCCCAACTACCAGCGGATGACCTCGTGCGAGAGCCGCGGCAGCGACAAGGCGGATTGACTAGAGCCTTTACACACCCTGCCGCCTGTTAGGTATGTTGATGACCGCTTGTTGTTGTAAAGACGACTTGTTGTCTGATGTGAAGACTTAATCTGCTTGTATACCCAGGGCCGTCTTTAGCATTTAAGAGGCCCTGGGCACGCAAGGGGAATCGGGCTCCATATGTCCTTGGTAGGCCACTATTTTGTTTGATTTTATTAGGTTAGACAAAGAACTCAAATTATGTTTCCAGTATTAAAACTACATACTGAGTAAATCAATTTATAAACACCTATTCCGTTCCTGCTTGCTGCTGCGCGCTGCTTTGTCGGTGATTTGTCAGGCCTAGGGGGCCCCCTCGATCCCAGGGGCCTGGGCAAGTGCCCATTGGGAAAGAGGGGTCTGTGTATACCTACGGATATGGTAATGATAGAAGTGTTGCTATGCAATAGTGTCCGACCGAAGGTCTGATTCTGGCCGAAGCCGAAGCCGATTGTTCAGCAACCATGACAACCTTCGGCCGAAGCCGAAGCTTCGGTCGGACACTGCTTGGCACACAAAATATTCTTCCATGTAGGTGGCATGTATGAATGTAATTTATATCTGCTGCCGTAAGTAAGCAGACACCGACCGTAGTTAACTATGGAAACTCAAAATATTGTATTGTATGGGAAAACAGGATTTTTTTGCTACAGCATGTTTGATGTCTGATATAAATGTAGGGAAAAAAATTAAATGGCCTTATGGCATCAACCAGTTTTTGGTAATTTCTCATTCTCATAAAATGTATGGTCTTTATTTAAATTTATTTTTATGAATAAGCAGTACTTAATCTTGCTGTGCCAAAATTATTTCAATTGCCAATAAAGGAAATGAGTCATGCTAAAACATATATGTATATAATATGTAATAGAACAGATCCTTTGTCAATATTTCTCATAAAAGCATCATACCTAAAACTGGACACACTCAAAATGCAACGGTTTTAAATAGCTAAGCACTCTGCTTCTAACTTGTGATATAAGTATAAAATCATTTCCAGTTTAAAATGATATTAACACTGATATATACTCTAATTTGTTTCAGGCCTCGAAGAAGCCGGCACTCATCCGTAGAAAAAGCTTCGCCAGCAATCTCACAAAGCTGTGACCAACTGTCTAGTAGTAGTAGCACATCGAAAGCAAACTCCCCCGCCAAAAATCTGTATAGTCTACCAGAGAGATTATCCGACAGTAGCGATAACATAGACTGTAAAGACGTACAAGAAACTTCACGTAGGTGTCGTAGCTGCGAAGGCATATTAGAAGCAGACGAACAAATGCAAACAAGATATTCTTTGCGCACGCCTTTAGACGCCGCCACTCAAACTAAGAGAAAGAAGAATTTTATGGACAGATGTGTGAACAAAGTGAGACTCTGTTGATAGTTGGTGCAACAACAAGAAGATCAGAGAACAAGTGCTTGCAGAGTGTGTAATATTGACTGTGTTATTGGACATTATCGCATTTTATGTGAATCTTACATTAATGTACAAATGTGCGCACAATCATGTAAATATTTTGTGCATGCTTATATTTAAAAATATTTGTTTGTGGTGAAATTATACCAATAATTGGTAATCTAAAAAGATGTAATCTCAATGAGTGCATGTGAAAGAAATACTGAGATACGACAAGTGTATGCTACCCAGCCCTGTTGCGAGAACATGGCTCGCGGTGGTCATGAGGACTAAGACAGTTTGCTATTCGTTGTAGTATGGCAAATTGCTTTGAATTTTTCTTTACTCTGGCTATATTGAAGTTATTATTATTGAATTATGAAATATCTCTCTCTATCTCTCTCTTCACTCTCTATAGAATTTACAAAGAGAATTTATGGATGTATTTTATTTTAGTATCTTGCCAATAAAGTATTTGTAAAATACAAAATTCATACAAAATTTTAATTTGCAATGTGATAGCTTAGATCTTTTATAAATAAATGAATTGTTTAATTGACTCTAAATATTGACTTATCGGTAGTAATTTATTTACTCTATTTTGAGTTATCGAAATTATCTTGTACCTTTTACTGCTAGTTGTACAAAATTTTACCTTAGATTTAGTCATTCACACATGGGTTAACCATAATTTTATCTTTTCAAGAAATTTATATATTTATGTACTAGCCTAACCATGAAATAAATGGTATTATTAAAATAAAAAAGTTGTTTTTATGTACATTTAGTCAACAATCACTCATTATAGGCGGGCCACACCGCAATGTCAAACAACACGATTCATATAAGATGCAATGTCCAGAGGCCTGCCACAGCTATAGTGTGGGCCAGGGTTTACAACGTTGATTATGGCACCATTTTCATCTAACAGGCAAGAATGTGATCGGATTTGTTCTATTTCAACTTTTAAAATATGCAAGTTACAAATATTATATTTGTAAGATTTTAAAAAATATAAATATATATTTGTAATGCGCCGAATGTGGTTTTTTCTACCAAACCGAAAAATGAACATTGCCTTATTAATGCTTATGCTTACTGAATCGAATATTCGACCGAGTTATCCGGTTCTGTTTTTTGCATCTTATATTTGTTGTATACACAAGTAAACATATATAGAGCCTATACTTTTCTTAATTCTAACATATACATCATATACAGGGTGATTTTTTTATGTTTGCGTGAATGGCCAAATGCGAAACTTTTAGGAATATCGAAAAATGCTAAAAGTATTCATGAAGCTGATTTTGACAAGAAATAAACCTGTATTATTAGATTTTTGAAAAATCAATTTCCGTATTATTGCACCTGGATCACATTTGAGAAGTAACTATACATAGCAAAGTAGAATAAAGGGCTCACATTGTTCCACTACAAAACACCAGTTTTGCTTGAATTCAACCTATTGAATACAAAAATTACATCTTACAATGTATAAATATTCAGCTTATTATTTGTTACATGAACCGAACATCCAGCCAAATACCGAATATGGAAAATTGTGACAAACATGCCGAATATGACTAATTAAAGAACATTTGGTTAAAAGATATCTTTCACTAACTATTAAAAGTACAAAAAATTTAAAGCAGTGCATTAATTTAGTATAAAATCAATATTGTTTGTATAACATGCATTCATACATACTGGACTATCTTAATATACTTACTAAATTGAATATAAACTATATAATATTTGTGTATCATACATCAATATAAGATAAATAAATAAAAAATGGTTTGACAATTTAGTCATATAATTCCTTTATAATTAACAAATTAACAATAATTAACAAACATAAATAAATAAAAATAGTAATCTACTACAGTACAAAATAATGTTCTTACCCGTCAAATTGACTTTCAAATAGAATATTAATTACTTTTTGCATACAAAATTGTTTACCTCATTATAGGGATGCATATTTCTTCTCAATAAAATCTCACAATTGTGGTTACAGTAGACATAATTTCAAAGAATACTTCAGGCTCTGCAACCGGCTACTACTGCTAGGCTCGGCTATATCATTTTTATCAAGGTTTTTTATATTTATTTACGTTAGCATCAGGAATATATTTGTGTTGTATCCAAGACACAAGATAATGCTACATTTTCTGAATGTATGTACACTTTTACCAAGTTACGAAACAGATGTAGTTGTACCATCGAACTTGCTGGACCCGGTGATTTGTTATCCAGGTGATATATTATAACAATTGACTTAAGGTTCTTGATGTAACTATTAATGCTTTCTGAACTTCTCAATTCATGAGTATCTTGTGAAAATGAGAGCAGTTCCTTTCATATATTGGAGATTCAATTCCTTCTGAAAGTTACTACCAATGCTGAACGACTAGCAATCTTGACTGTTGTATCAAAGTTCACTTTTACACAAGTTTATCTCATCTTCACTTCGTTGTATTAATCTGAATCGCAAATGAACATTCACCACACGGTATAACGACTATGGGATCATCCGTTTCACTCCGATCAAAACTATACAGCGCTCCACATCTACATTGATAGACATGATTGCCTTCTGAATCTAAATCCATATCAGATAGACATATACTCTCAAATATCAGTAACTCCTCGTGTTCCTGACAGCTTAATGTCGCATCATAATGTTTCCTACTCTGTGGATCCCGTAACACTGACCACGCTTTTTGAATATTTAAAAACATATCATCACTACCATTGTTCACTTTGTCGGGATGACACGATAATATCAGACGTTGATAACTCTTCTTCAGTTCCTCTGACGAAGCGGTTCGTTCACATTGAAGCACTTTGTAGTAGTCTACGTCGTTTGTATCTTCCATTGTGGCATTCTTAATGTTATGTGCGTAACTCGTTCGCACAAATACTAATACAGGTTTATTCGTTACTACAATAATCAAATTTATGGAAAGATTGGCTAATGTGTTCTTGTTCTCTTGTCGTTAATTAGTTTATTTATTTAATTCTAATTTAGTGAGGTTAAATTGACATTAACAGAATGTCACTGTCAGTTACAGTAGACATATGACAGTGTTGTCAACTATTTCAAAAAACTTCCCCTAAAATTTTTCTAAGCATCTAAAGAAGCACCCTAAGTTTGAAATGAAAATTCCCACATTTGTAATTTAAAATTTAACGATGATAAAAAAGGTGACCTAGGATCCATATTCGGTCTTTAACCACAAAAAGTTCTTCGTTTTAGTTTATTAAAAAGTCTATTCCCTGAAATTAGGTGGAAAATAAGGATTGTCCATGAAGGACTCGAATCCATGGCCGTAATTTGTAAAAACTATTTGAAAAGAAACTGTCAATGTCAGAACTTGCTTTCCGGCAAAGTTTTTAACTCTGCTGTAGGTTATAAGTTTATTGTTTACTTACTTTATGTTATTAATAAAACCATTGCTACGAATATAAAAGATAAGTCTTACATTTATAAAGTAATTCTACTTCAAAATTATATGAAATGCCTACCTGGAATCAGATTCAATCGCAACTTAGACATCCCAACAATCCTGTTGTATTTTTTGATATAACTGTTGGAACCACAGTAAGTATACACAATATTAATAAATATGCAGTCACATATTGATAATGGAAGTGAACTAACTTTGAAAATTGTACCTACCTGTTTATTTTTTAGGAAATTGGGCGTATGATATTTGAACTCTTCGCTGATGTTGTGCCAAAGACGAGTGAAAACTTCAGGGAATTTTGTACTGGTGAATATCGCAGGGATGGCGTTCCACTTGGTTACAAAGGAGCTACATTTCACAGAGTAATTAAGGATTTTATGATACAAGGTGGAGATTTTGTAAATGTAAGTTATGTTTTATAAATACAATCAGGAAATCCTCTCTGTACCCCTATTACGAGTTTATTACGCTTAGTGAAACATTTTTCGTTTATGTTTGGCTCCATACATCTACATACAGCACTCCTAGCGGATCCTTTAGGTGCTTAAATTTGACTATGAAGAAACGGGAACAAACGTAAACCGAGATTGTGTCAAATAAAATAGTAATGACCGAGATTGTGTCAAATAAAATAGTAATGGACCGACGGTTTTTTCAACCGAACTGAATAACGAACATTTCCTGGTCAATCTCTCACCGAATTGAATATTCTGCTGAATTATCTGGTTCAGTTTCTTAAGTGCACATGTAGGGTGGCTCAGAAAGAAATGCACTTTTGATTTCGCTTGCATATCGAAATGTTAAAATGTCTTAGTGCAGGAGCAATAGCAGCGCGTAGCCCGCGCTTTGTAATTTAAGTCACCATGAGTAGGTACACAGGAGATCAGCGTGCATTTTGTGTCCGCTCATTTTATGAAAATGCTCGATCATATGTGACTGTTCAACAGCTTTACCCTACTGAATTCAAATTGTGGCGCATCTGTGAATGTGGCAGGAATAATTTAATTCAGCTATGGATTGAAAGGTTCGATAGGGCAGTATCAACGCTAGATGCCCGACCTTGTGGTCGCAATAGAGTAGCACGGACCGATGAAAGTTAATACCTTTATTATTGCACCATTAGATAGTGTTACTTATTAAGATCAAATTTGGAAAACAACTATACATGGCAAACTCTAGGATAAAGGGCTTATATTGTTCTATTACAGGGCACTAGTTTTGCTTGAACTTTACCTATAGGATACAAACTTTAATTACGTCTTAATATAGGTAAATATTCGGCCTATTATTCGGCACATCAACCGAACATCTGGCCAAATACCGAACATGGAAAATTGTGCCGAATGTGTTGAATATGAATAATTAACAAACATTCGGCGCATCTCTGAGGTAATCTTATAAATGGCTGGACCGATTTTAATGACGTCATTGGAAGATCGCTGAAGGTCTATGGCGTAACATTGCCTACTTTAATTTTTTAAAAAGCATTAGCTAGCGCTCCATGCTCTCTCTTCTCTCTTCAGCCCACATTTACTTCTTTAACGCGGGTGAAACAGCGGAAATTAGCTAGTAATATTAATATGTTTATAATTTTTTACTTTGCAACTCTAGTATGAAATTGAGATAAAAGTGGTGATGGTGGTATTTGTATCACTAGAGTGGTAATTGAACCACAAAGTAGTTATACATTTATGTTATTATATATATATTGTATCTACTTTTCTTTTAATTTTCAGGGCGATGGAACAGGTGTCATGAGTATTTATGGTGGAAGTACATTTGCCGATGAAAATTTTTCACTTAAACATGACACCCCAGGACTTCTATCCATGGCAAATAGTGGAAAAGACACCAACGGTTGTCAGTTCTTCATAACATGTGCAAAGTGTAACTTCTTAGATAATAAGCATGTAGTCTTTGGAAGAGTAATTGATGGATTACTTGTTATGAGAAAAATAGAAAATGTACCAACAGGCCCCAATAACAAACCGAAAATACCTGTAACAATAGCACAATGTGGGCAAATGTAATAAAAATGACTTTTTGTAATGATGTTTACTTAATAACTTACAATGAAGCTTTGCTTCCCCTAAAATTTACATTTGTCCTTCTAAATAATTTAAATTACAAAAATACACAGTTAATCACAATAAATACACATACACTTGGTAACTTTGCTACTAATTTATAAATTCATTTATGTCAACTTTTTAACGCTTGGTTATTTAATAGTAGATTCCTTGGTTGCATCGAGGCTGGGCCGTATCTCTTACCAACTTCTTTGATAAACGCCCCTTCCATCTGTCTTGCAACTTGGTCAAAGAATAAGTTTGATAAATTGGAATGAAATGCAGACCGAAATTCAAATGTTATGTGAAAGTCAACTACACAGGACTGTTGTTCTCTCTTTAATCCTGGACTAAATCTCCACAGAGTTAACATATGATGAAAGAGTCTGCCGTCTGTGCATTCAGCTTTTACCAGGTTTGGTTTCACCAAAGTGACACTTGAAGTGTAACTTTCATTTATTGGTGGAAAGCCAACAATCAAATCTGCTTTGAGGTGTTGTGGACTTCTATAGAGGACTAATGATTGCTTGCACCATGGAACAAACTTGTAATAATTCTCCACATCGGAAACAACTTCAAACATTTGCTCCATTGTGTGACTGAAATAAAGATAAAATACAATTTTTTACACTTTGTATAAAATCGTTTTTTTAACATGAAACTAAATAACACCAACATTATGAAAATAAAAACAGAATGGACAATATCTGACAAAAAATATCTCAGATTGTACAAATTAATTCATTGTCTAAATTCTGGTTTTATTTTCTGAACATTAATAATCTTGCACATCTTTATGAAATTATATACACAAATTTATGCTTGTTGTATAATTATGGACACATAATTTCTATGCAAATCACTTTCCCTTCAATGAATCATCCATATAGAATGAGCGATTATGCAAATGGCCATTATAATTTCAGGTAAACATGTTTTAACATTATGGTATAATCATAAGATCATACGTTTATTATGAAAAACCTACAAAACTATCATCTCATGTCATTTATTAATTGCTATACAGATGTGTAATAGGAATGAATCAGGTTGCTCCACCTCCGAGGGAATAATGTATCTTTCTCTGTCCAAACAGAGTATGTTGAATTATTTTGATGGCTAACTTTGGTCAAAAGGAGCCACCTTTGGCTTCGGCAAGTTTTAATACCCCAAAGATCAATAGCAAGTACCTAAATGGTACTGTTTTAAATGTCTGACGACTCATGTGATATGACCGGTATTACGTGTAATGAGTCCCGGGTTCTATTCCTGATCAGACTGACATCTCAATAATGAATTTAGATTTCTGTTCTGGGTCTGCTTGTTTGTGTATTCGTTATGTGTGTGTCTATGGCACCCACGACACAGGAGAAAATCCTACTGTGGGGCTATGAGTGTAGAAAGCGTTTGTTCATATTTAAATGTGCAAAATTACGATGGAGGTGGTCCAGCGCAGGAACAAAATAGGTTAGCGTCACGACCCCTGGACCAAGTGCGAAATTTTATGTTTGGACTATCAAGATTCAATACCTTTTGGATACTATTTGATACATCAATTAAATTATATAGTACCTCGACAAGCAGTGAAAAAAATTGGAACGGCCAGACATTCTGATGTCACGTTGTCTGGACCACATTTTTTTCATTGGAGACAATATATCTTAATTGTTTATTTGTAAATATTTAATATTGCTCCATACATAAAATATCGCATTTGGTCTAAGAGTACTGACATTAACGCAAAATAGGCAAAGCAAAATTTTATGTGGCTTAATGGGGTAGTATGAAGGTATGAACCTTCAAGTATTCACACAAGAGTTTAAAGAACTTATAAGCACTTACCCGACCAGCTGCCTCCCAGTGTATTCTCTTCTGCGACTTGCCTTAGGAAAGTTGAAGAATGTCCGCTTCTGTTGTTCGTTCCCATGGCACTGACAGTGAAATCTGGCGTCGTCTACATGTCTATTTACGTAATGACCCTGAAAACTAATGACGAAATAGGGAAGATAAATTAAATGAGTCGTAGTATAACCATATTCCACGTTTAATTTAAAAAAGTAAAAAAAGACATATTTACATAAAAGTAAATATTTACCCGAATATTTTGCAGTTTGCGAAAATCACTCGCCATCCTGATGTAGTTTTCGTTAAAATCATTTTGTTTTATTTTGTATTCGAACTTCCTTAGCGTTTATACTATATTGAAAACACATTTTATAGTAACTTCATTGCAAATTTTACATATATTTAGCAATATACACGTAAAATCATTTTTATTCATTTACTAACGATGATCGACTCGACAAACCATTTCCTTTTCCTTTCTACATCTAATGTAGCTGTCAGAATTGGCTAATGACAAACATGCTGTCGGACGGATTTTGACATTGATGACTGATGAGAGAAGTGTTTAATAAGGTTTAATAAAATTGATATTCATATAATAGTAAAATTATAATATTCAAATATTAATTTTTAAATGTACATTAAAATTATATTTTCTTAGTTTCTTTAGTTGCATAATAAACTTATATAAATATATTGCGGAGAAAGGAACGATAAATAAAAACGTCAGTTAATATAAGTTTAAAGTGTCTCCCACACGAAGTAATGTACTTGACCAAAACCATCGTCCATCCACACCCGAAAAATAAATCACCTATTTGCAGTGTTGCATCTATTGTTAAAACCATTAAACATATTTTTTATATCATACTAAGTAAAATAACAAATACATACATACATAATTTATATAATATTGACAGAAACTCTTATTTTACTTTAATATTAACTTAACGTAATTGTTCAACCTATTATTTTACAACTATATGATATAATATATGTTAATAAGTTAATTACTTAGCATTCTACCCTATATGGAAACATCTCATCATCGTCATCTTCCATATGGATATAATATCTATTAGGATAAGTCATAAAGAAACAATAAAAATGAAGATTGGCTGTAAAGGACTCAGATCCATGGCTGTAAAATAATTTTAAGAAAAAAATAATTAAAAAAAGTATGTAATCTGTCAACTGTCAAGTATAACCTCTCAACTTTATGTCAGTTGATCAAATCATAAATATCGTGGTGCGGTTTGTATGTATTAAATCCACGTGTTTCATGATTCTATTTGGTTAGCTTCGCTTTTAGCGGTTTCTATGGAATGAATTAAGTTGTAAAGTGTGTATAATAAAAATGGGTCGCAAGGCAAAATTCGATGAAGGTAAAAAAGTGAAGAAAGGGCCTGGTAGAAAGGCGCGGAAGCAACCGGCCCCAGTTTTCAGAAAGGAACTGCGTAAGTATATTTTAATTCACACAAAGTTGAGTTCGAATATTATTCAATAAACAATAAATACCACTTTAAGCTGCTCTTCTACTTTTCTATAATTCAAATTCAAACGTTATTTATTGTTGATCTAACGTACTTCTATCTACTCTAATTTTGGTTTCGTAAGTTTTCATGCTATTGCTGTTTTTTAATATTGTTAGTAATCATACCTGATTACATTTTACAACTAACAATCATACATACGAATATTTGTCAAAGTTTTTTTAGGTTAATATATGAAATATGAGGTTATGAGTGGTAGTTATCATAGTCTGAATATATAGATACTTACCAAAATCCAAGACATAAATGCAAAACTTGGCGTGTGGAATGGTGACGAACAGAAGGTGGAGCCCTTTGGAATTGGACAACGGTTCAACGGCTTCTTTATGATGAACTCCTTCTTCAAGAAGAAGGTACAGCGAAAGTGGACTTGGATAAGCCCAGATGGCTCCTCTAAGAACGAGATAGACTTCATTTTGGCGGACAAACGGCACATATTTAATGATGTCTCTGTGATCAACAGGGTGAAAACCGGAAGTGATCACCGGATGGTAAGAGGCACATTAAATATCAACTTGAAGCTAGAAAGGTCACGCCTAATGAAGTCTACGCTCCGCCCAACACCTGTCCAAATCCAGGGCTCCGAAGACTTCCGGATTGAGTTACGGAACCGATTCGCGTGTCTCGATTCTTGCGTTTCTGTGGACGAAATTAACAACCAGGTAGTTGCAACTGTCCACGAGGTAGGGTCTAAGTACTTCAAAACCCACTCCAGTGGTAAACCTCAAGCTCTCTCAGAGCATACTCTCGGACTCATGAGGGAAAGGCGCGAACTATGTGTCCGGTCTCCAACCTCGATGTCAAAATACAGGCTGCTCAATAAACAGATTTCCCAGAGTAGGCGACGCGATCGGCGCTCTTATAACGCCAGTCGCGTGAAAGACGCAATTGAGCGGAATAGGGGCTCGAAAGTGTTCGCAGGGGATCTGTGTATTGGGCAAAGTCTGTTGACAAGGTTGAAGACCGATTCAGGCACCATGGTTTCGTCTAAGCCCGAAGTTCTGAGAGAGATTGAGAATTACTACGGACAGTTGTATACTTCCGCACGAGTTCCCGCCCGCAAGACGGCGAACGATAAACGTGCCAAATTGACCCGACATTACACCGAGGATCTCCCGGACGTCAGCCTGTACGAGATTAGAGGGGCCCTCAAACAGCTGAAAAACAACAAAGCACCGGGCGATGACGGAATCACAACAGAGCTGCTAAAAGCTGGCGGGAAACCCGTACTAGTGGCGCTCCAAAAGTTGTTTGATTCCGTCATCAATAGCGGAACAACCCCGGAATCGTGGAGCAGAAGCGTAGTGGTTCTGTTCTTCAAGAAGGGTGACAAAACCCTGCTGAAGAACTACAGACCCATTGCGCTTCTGAGCCACGTGTATAAGCTGTTTTCGAGGGTCCTCAC
>DWPV01000318.1:0-31998 GCA_018251915.1 Urbanus proteus proteus | reverse complement strand
GCCGTTATAAGGCAGAAATAGGTGTGGCGGTGGTGCCGCCGGAGTCGAACTACGTAGAGTTCTACCACCTTTAAACTTATGAGTGTTAGCACCTGTGTTCAAGTACTTAGCAAACTACATAATAAAGCTTTTGTCACCTAAGAACTATAAATAGTAATAAATTTAAAATTCGTATTCCCATTCCATTATAAAATTTGTGTCATTTATAAGTGAAATGAAGATAAAACCTTATGTGAATTTTTACATTGCTAAGATCCATCATCCCAGTACGCAATATGTTTCATACGTGTGAATAAAACTTTAAACGTTCCTAACTTCGGAGTTCCAACTATTAGCATTGTTCACAATTCACTTCGTTGACCCTCGTCAACCAGTGCGCGAGTGAGAGGCGTGTATGTTTTGTGCAGGAGTGAGAGAGATCTCCGAAAGCCGAGGTAGTATGGTGGTGTGTGATAAGATGCGATGGGTATGAAGCCAGCTCGGTCGGTCTGTCGTTGCGCAGCACGCGACAGCGCAGGACCGTTCGTCTCGGATCCCGCAAACCACGTGGCCGGTAACTTGAACCTAAAAACATGTGAGTATTACGATAATACGCAAAACACCTAGCAATTAGTATATAAACAAGCGCCCATTACTTTTATCGATGTTATAGTACTTATGCGTGTCCGGATACTTTTGATGTAACATCCGACACTTATGCGTGCTTATATTAGGTGCTTCGTGTCATTATTTTATAGAACATAAACATAAAATACCTTTATGTTTTAATTATAATTATTTACTTGGTGTGGGTAATGCTGCGCTTCCGCGCAGATTTATTATATGATGTATAAATAAATAATGTAAAGATATTTTCAGATTTTTTTAATGTATATATGTGAAATTGCCCTAAATACTAATTACTATTGCTGTAGATATTTCCTTATAATATTAGATGATGTCAACATATTTATGTACCTACATATAGATGCATAGTATCAGCATACATTTATTTGCCAATTTTATACCATTATTTTACTAAGTAATAATCATCTCAATTATTCAGAAGTCATACCAGAAACCAATCATTCAATAACACTTTGTTAGAGATCGCGTTGCAAAAATGAATGGACTGGTAAGAATCGGACAATAGCCTCTTTAAATTGATCTCGCATGGGTTTGATAAAGCCAAAATCATGAAAGAACCGTTAGAAAACAGGACATTGAACAAAAAATATTTATACCTACCTATATATTGAGGAGAAAAATAATACGACTTAGGGCCATCGGTCAAGTTGTGATTAAAAGTTAAATGGGAAGCGTCGTCAACATATCTTGTTATCTATAGATACGTTTCTAATAAATAATTTATAAACCTGATGGGATTTAAGTGGTTACCTACCCGTCGGATTTGAGGACACAAAATTGAATTCGTTTAGTTTTGAGAAAGTTTCAGTATCGAATGAATCAGAAAATGGATAAAAAAACCAACTATAACCGTAGAATATTGTAAAGAAAATCTTAGTAAGTTGAACGTATAAAAATGTTATTAGGATTTTTATGAGAGAACACACCAGCAAGTAAAAGTAAACATAGTGACAGAGGTGAGAAAGGGTTAATATTTTTTTTATAATGCGGGTAAAAAACCGTGTGCATTATTCAAATTAACTTACCCTATATTTTCGTTACCTAGAATCGGTAAACATTTATACTATCTGGTATCTGCTATGAGGCGATAAAGAATATATATGTATGTGAAGAAGAAACCACAGAAAAATAGAAAACAACTATCACAATGGGCGATTTAGACGTTTGCAAATTAATGTTATTATTTTCAGGTAAATTCATGTGTATACCAATATATTTTCAAGTTAAAAATATTAGGTAGAAATTAAAAAAACAGCTTTATAATACATATAGATTTTGATATTATAAAGTGGTACTGTTTGTTTGATGCTTAAGCTAATGCTAACTCTAAAATAAAATAACTAAAAAAAATACATACATTCGAATACGGTACCTCCTCCTTTTCGAAGTCGGTAAAAATGGAAAGGGCCCTAGCATGAGCCGAGTTCGCACTAAAGTCCGCTAAATAGCCCCGAACCCGAACTGAATAAAAAAAGACTTATTTTGTTTAATAAATACCAAAGCCTCAATACGCGAGTTGGACCCGTGTTTGCCTTTCTTAAAACCAGGTAGAATGAAATGACAACGAATTTAAGGGTTCACATTTTTTGTACAACTTGTATAGGGTTCGTCTGTAGTCGAATTTTTAACATAATCATTAAAAATAAATAAACAGGAAACCATTAGTATTATTAGTATGTGAATTTGCGTGTTCACATTTTTTGATAACACTAATTACCGTAAATATAAACAAATAAAATAGGCACTGAACAGTATTTTGCCTACTGTAAGTCGATTTTAATAATGTTAACCGATTTCATAAAAGTGGCGGTTAGTGTTTAATTGTATGTATGTCATATTTTTTATGAACTATTTTATTTCTTTACTTTTATTTTATTAATTACTTAGTTCTGGGTGCATTTCATCATAATAATAATTATGTGTTATTTTAAATTCAGAAAAATGGAAGACAGTCAACTGAGTTGTGAAGTGGGGCCTCCTTGCAGCCTAGTGCTGGCGGATGGCACCATACTGCAGGGCAGGAGTTTTGGAGCACCGGTGTCGGCGGAGGGAGAAGTCGGTGAGTAAATTATATTGGAAATATAATGAAAACGCTTTTCCAAGTTGGTTAAAAGTAAACTACGTAAAACTCATAAAAATACATTATCATTATAAAGTAATGTGTGTGTGTGTGTGTGTGTGTAAAATTGGAAGTTTTATTAAGGTTAGTATTTCATAATAATAATGCTCTAAGATTATTTAATGAAAAATATTCAAGGGACATGGATTACTGTCGACAAAACAAAAACGATTTTCTACTCTTTCTTTTATCAAAGCTGGCGATGTATTGACGACTCCTCTGAGGTTTCAATTGTCCATAGGCGATGGTGACATATTTCCATCAGGTAGCCTATCTATGTTATCGTTTTGGTTATTTATAAGATATATGAGATCTAATTTTGTTAAACCACATCCGGCTCGCAGACCGATAGTTGCCTATTTGCGGTCTAGGCAATCGGATAGCTGTGGTGGCAGAAATTCACAACGCATAAGGACCTGAAATAATTGATTCCTATATGTATTAAATTAATTATCTACTCCATGGGTAATAAGCAATCACACAGTAAGTAGTTGACGTTTCTGGGCTAAATAATATAATACACGAAAATATAAAAAATGCAACTTTAAACCATAAATTTCTATTGTTAGGCATATTAGGTCAGTCTGTAGTCGGAATTTGATTTTTAAGTGTCTCCTAATCCTCAACAAATTTTGCTTACAGTATTTCAAACCGGCATGGTAGGATACCCGGAGTCTTTAACGGATCCATCATACCACGCACAGCTACTGGTCCTTACCTATCCGCTGGTGGGTAATTACGGAATACCCGATGAAAACGAAAGGGACGAACATGGCCTGCCTAAGTAAGTTATTTGCAAATTACTGAAACAAAATATTCCAAAAATTTTTAGAATACTTCTAAAAATTTTTGGATATTTATATAAATTTTTGGACATTTATAAAAAAAAACCAAGTATTGGTTTTTTTTTATAAATAAAAAAAAACCAAGTATTGGTTTTTTTTTATAAATCGACCAAAAAGTGTCAAAGGATTATTAGTGGTACTATAACGAGGTGGACATCAAAAATAATGTCCAAAGAAATTATGTTCATAGATACTATGTTATTAAATTACTATCAAAAATAGTACAAATACCATGTTACGTGTAAATCTCTTCCACTTTATGCGTGTAATTACTTTGGTTTCGCGAAAACAAATCTATTAATGGAGTAACATACATTTAACAGCGTAACTTTAATGTGTGTATATTTATCTAGGTGGTTTGAATCTGACCGCATATGGGCAGCTGCGTTGATAGTAGGAGAAGTCAGCACTCACGCTTGCCACTGGCGAGCTAAAACATCATTAGGGTCCTGGCTCGCCTCACATGGTGTGCCTGGTCTCTGTGGTATAGACACTAGAGCGCTTACTTATAAACTTCGTGAAGGTGTTATGCTAGGCAGGATCGTTCAAGGAGTGCCTCCATTCAAACCTTTGCCAGCCTTATCTGATCCAAACACAAGGAATTTAGTAGCAGAAGTATCCACAAAGGTAAAATTATGTGTCCTATGTATTATTCTATATTTATGTATTCATGTATTTTTACATAACTTTGTATGGAGTATATTAAATTACTCTTATGAATGTTTCCTTTCTTATTAGATATTTGTTTATAATTCGTTGTATTTATGATTCATTCATTATCTCATTGTACATTACATTTATTATATTTCTGTTACCTAAGAATTTTAATAACAGTTTTATCTTTCATGTTTCAGGAAACGAAGATATTTAACCCAGATGGTGATATAACCATTATGGCCGTGGATTGTGGTTTGAAATACAATCAAATCAGATGTCTAATAAAAAGACACGCAAAAGTAGTTTTAGTTCCATGGGATCATAAACTAGATCCAAAAGAGTATGATGGGTTGTTTATTAGTAATGGTCCAGGTGACCCTGATATGTGTAAGAAAGTCGTAGAAAACTTAAAAACTGTGGTTAATGATACAAGCAATATCAAACCGATTTTTGGTATTTGTCTTGGCCATCAACTATTGTCAACAGCTGTGGGATGTACAACTTATAAAACAAGGTATGTATAATATATGTTTCTAGTAAATCATTTAAGTATACGATGGATGCTGTATTAATTATTACAGTCATGCCTACTAATTACGTAATATTTCTATTGCAGCTACGGAAATCGAGGTCATAATTTACCATGCACCCACAGTGGAACAGGACGATGTTTTATGACGTCACAGAATCATGGATTTGCGGTCGATACATCGACGCTGCCTAAAAACTGGAAAATATTATTTACCAATGAAAATGATAAAACCAATGAGGGAATAATTCATGAATCGTTACCGTTTTTCAGTGTGCAATTTCATCCAGAACATACTGCAGGACCTACTGATCTAGAGTGTCTCTTTGATACATTTATAGAAGCGGTTAGGCAATATCAAAGAAACAAAGAATGTACAACTATAATTGACGGAATGATAACGGAAACTTTAAAATTCCTTCCTACAGTTCATGAAAGACCTAAAAAGGTATTGATTCTTGGTTCAGGAGGCTTATCTATTGGTCAAGCAGGCGAATTTGATTACTCTGGTTCACAGGGAGTTAAAGCTATGCAGGAAGAAAAAATCCAGACTGTGTTAATAAATCCAAACATTGCAACGGTTCAAACCTCCAAAGGTTTAGCGGATAAAGTTTATTTCTTACCGATCACCCCCGAATATGTTGAACAAGTAATTAAAGCAGAGAGACCAACGGGAGTCCTACTAACTTTTGGAGGACAGACAGCTTTAAACTGTGGAGTAGAGTTACAAAAATCTAAGGTATTCGAAAAATACAATGTCGCTGTGTTAGGAACTCCAATACAATCTATAGTTGATACAGAGGACAGAAAAATATTTGCTGAAAAAATTAACGCAATTGGTGAAAAAGTAGCTCCAAGTGCTGCAGTTTCATCCGTGGAAGAAGCTCTGGCTGCAGCAATACAAATTGGATATCCTGTAATGGCCCGTTCTGCTTTTTCATTAGGTGGACTAGGCTCGGGTTTTGCGAATAACGAAGAAGAACTTAGAAGTCTCGCTCACCAAGCTCTATCACACTCCGAACAGCTAATAATTGATAAATCACTGAAAGGATGGAAAGAAGTTGAATATGAAGTAGTAAGAGACGCTTATAATAATTGTATTACTGTGTGCAATATGGAAAATGTAGACCCATTAGGTATTCACACAGGTGAATCTATTGTTGTTGCGCCCAGCCAAACTTTATCCAATAAAGATTATTATATGCTACGTAATACTGCAATCAAAGTAATACAACATTTTGGCATAGTAGGAGAATGTAATATTCAATATGCTTTAAACCCAAATTCAGAAGAATTTTATATTATCGAAGTAAATGCAAGACTATCGCGAAGTTCAGCACTAGCAAGTAAAGCTACAGGTTATCCGCTTGCGTATGTAGCCGCTAAATTAGCGCTGGGAATCCCATTACCAGAAATTAAGAATTCTGTAACTGGAGTCACAACTGCTTGTTTTGAACCTAGCTTAGACTATTGTGTTGTAAAGATACCAAGATGGGATTTGGCAAAGTTCAATAGAGTTAGTACAAAAATTGGAAGTTCGATGAAAAGTGTTGGAGAAGTAATGGCTATTGGTAGAAACTTTGAAGAAGCATTTCAAAAAGCATTAAGGATGGTAGATGAAAATGTTAATGGCTTTGACCCTAACATTAAAAATGTAAACGAGGACGAATTAAGAGAACCTACGGATAAAAGAATGTTTGTTTTAGCAGCCGCGTTAAAACAAGGTTACAGTGTTAATAAGCTATATGAACTGACCAAAATAGACCGTTGGTTCCTCCATAAATTCAAAAATATAATAGATTACTACAATAACCTTGAAGCTGTTAGCTGTGGTTCTATTACGTACGAAATTTTGAAACACGCTAAGCAGATAGGATTTTCCGACAAGCAAATTGCTGCAGCAATCAAAAGTACCGAATTAGCTGTTAGAAAACTCAGGGAAGAGCACAATATTACTCCCTTTGTTAAAAAAATTGATACAGTTGCTGCTGAATGGCCAGCTTCAACGAACTATCTTTATCTTACATATAATGGAAGCGCACATGATTTAGAATTTCCCGGAGAATTCGTGATGGTATTGGGATCTGGAGTATACAGAATTGGAAGTTCCGTTGAATTTGACTGGTGTGCTGTGGGATGCTTACGAGAATTGAAAAATCAAGGAAAAAAGACAATAATGATTAACTACAATCCCGAAACTGTTAGTACTGATTACGATATGAGTGACAGGTTGTATTTTGAGGAAATCTCATTTGAGGTAGTAATGGACATATACAAAATTGAGCAACCTGATGGCGTCATATTGTGTATGGGTGGTCAGTTACCGAATAACATAGCAATGGACTTGCATAGACAGCAAGCGGTCATTTTGGGTACTTCGCCAGACATGATAGACAATGCAGAAAATAGATTTAAATTTTCTCGAATGTTAGATCGCAAAGGTATATTACAACCACGATGGAAAGAATTGACGAATTTGGAATCTGCCGTTGGATTTTGCGAGGAAGTAGGATATCCATGTCTTGTTCGACCATCGTATGTTTTAAGTGGAGCTGCAATGAACGTAGCATATTCTAACCAAGATTTGGAAGCCTACTTAAAGTCAGCTAGTTCCGTTAGTAAAGAGTATCCTGTAGTCATATCAAAGTATATTATGGATGCTAAAGAAATAGATGTGGATGCTGTAGCAGTAGATGGCACAATCCTATGTATGGCAGTATCTGAGCATGTAGAGAATGCTGGTGTTCACTCAGGAGATGCCACACTAGTAACTCCGCCTCAAGATATAAACAAAGAAACTCTTGATAAAATAAAAGAGATTGCCAGAATTGTTTCTGAAACGCTAGATGTCACTGGACCTTTCAATATGCAACTTATCGCGAAAGATAATGAATTAAAAGTTATCGAATGTAACGTTCGAGTATCTAGATCTTTTCCCTTTGTATCTAAGACATTGGATCATGACTTTGTTGCAATGGCAACAAAAGTTATTCTTGGTATAACAGTAGAGCCAGTTGATGTAATGGCCGGCTGTGGAAAAGTAGGAGTAAAAGTACCACAATTTTCATTCTCACGATTATCAGGTGCGGATGTTACCTTAGGAGTGGAAATGGCATCAACTGGAGAAGTGGCCTGTTTTGGAGAAAATCGATATGAGGCTTACCTAAAATCTTTAATGAGCACTGGATTTAGAATACCGAAAAAAGCTATTTTATTATCAGTGGGCACATTCAAGGTAAGAATTAGTAATATAGCATATGATCAAAAATAGACTGAATGCGTTCACTTTAATTAAGAATAATAATAATTTCATGCTTAACAGATAACATACGTATTGTATATGTTTAATTTTAATTTAATAATCACTTCGATATTTCAGCACAAAATGGAGTTACTGCCAAGTGTACGAACACTACACAAAATGGGATACAAGTTATATGCTAGTATGGGTACTGGAGATTTTTATACTGAACATGGAGTAGAGGTAATTACATTTTTTTAATTATCATACCTATGCTATTATTTCGTTTAACAAAAGTTCTAAAACAATATAATATGTATTATTTTATAGGTTGAAAGTGTCCAATGGACATTTGATCATATTGGTGATCCTGAAGACGACAGATCAGATGGAGAATTAATGCATTTAGCTGATTTCATGGCAAGACGTCAATTAGACCTCGTTATTAATTTGCCCATGCGAGGAGGTGCACGTAGAGTTTCTTCATTCAGCACACACGGATATCGGACACGACGTTTAGCGGTGGATTATGCAGTCCCCTTAGTTACAGACGTCAAATGTGCAAAACTTTTAGTCAAGGTTTGTATTTACTCATATAATTGAGGTCTTATTTGTTTTTTGTACATTACGTTAAATAAATACATATATCGCCTGACTATAATACACAAACACCATTTTATTCCTTGCAGGCTATGCTTCTGTGTGATGGTGCGCCTGCAATGAAGACTCACACAGATTGTATGACATCTCGTAATATTATCAAACTGCCTGGGTTTATTGATGTCCACGTTCACGTTCGAGAACCTGGTGCCACTTATAAAGAAGACTTCAACTCTTGTACAGCGGCAGCACTTGCTGGTGGAATTACAATGATTTGTGCCATGCCTAACACAAACCCTCCGCTAATTGATCGTTCATCCTATGATTATGTGTCAGCTTTAGCACGTGTTAGTGCTCGATGCGACTACGCTCTATTTGTAGGAGCATCAACTACAAATTGTGATACAGCAGTTGAATTGGCCCCTCAAGCTGCAGCCTTAAAAATGTATCTAAATGAAACATTTACAACGCTGAAGTTGGACGATATGACTGTATGGCAAAAACATCTTCAAAACTGGCCTAAGAAAATGACGATCTGTGCTCATGCTGAACGAGAAAAGACTGGAACAATTATTCTTATGGCGTCGCTCCTTGATCGATCCATACACATATGTCATGTTGCACGAAAAGAAGAAATTTTAATTATTAAAGCCGCTAAAGAAAGAGGTCTTAAAGTGACATGTGAAGTGTGCCCACATCACTTATTCTTAAGTACAGCAAATGTGGATCACATTGGAAAAGGCAGAGCTGAAGTTCGCCCGGTGCTGTGTACTCCTGAAGATCAAGCGGAGCTATGGAAAAACATGGACATTATAGACATATTCGCTACAGATCATGCACCTCACAGTGTTGATGAAAAGAACTCTACAAGTCCACCACCAGGCTTTCCGGGAGTGGAAACAATATTGCCGCTATTATTGAATGCAGTGCATGAAGGACGACTAACTATGGAAGATCTTATTAATAAATTCCATAGAAATCCTCGAAAAATATTTAACTTACCCGAGCAACCAAATACCTATGTTGAAGTTG
Organism: Urbanus proteus proteus; assembly: GCA_018251915.1. Classification (NCBI taxonomy): domain Eukaryota; kingdom Metazoa; phylum Arthropoda; class Insecta; order Lepidoptera; family Hesperiidae; genus Urbanus; species Urbanus proteus. The sequence goes on along the minus strand of DWPV01000318.1, from coordinate 22,348 downwards.
ATATGGACTATGAATGGACCATTCCGGACGCAATGGAGTTTTCTAAGTCAAAATGGACTCCCTTTGCTGGAATGAAAGTCTGTGGAGCTGTCCATCGTGTAACTCTGCGTGGTGAAATTGCCTACGTAGAGGGTCAAATCTTAGTGCCACCAGGATTTGGACAAAACGTACGCGATTGGCCACCAGCTAAAAAACACTCATTTCCAGTATACGATATAGAAAAAGTTGAAAAAGAATCAAGTCGGCCAAATTCTGCGCTAGACTTACATAACTCTTTAGAAATAAGCAAGTACAGTGATATTGATTTGGATCAAATCGAACCAACTAAACCTGAGACACAAAATAAACTTAATGTCCACTTTAATGACATCACTGGACTGAGAAGTACTTCTCCACTACCTCCTCAGACTTCGACAAGGCAAAGGTGTGACAGCTCATCTTATTACAATCCACCACAACTTTCAACGTCACAACGCCAGCGTAGTGACCTTTTCGGTAAAAGTATTCTAACAGTTGATTCATTTAATAAAGAAACTCTGAATGATATTTTCAACTTAGCTCAATTCATGAAAACTAGTGTGAGCAAGGGCCGATATCTAGATGATATCTTACGTGGAAAAGTAATGGCATCTATTTTCTATGAAGTAAGCACGCGCACAAGCTGTAGTTTTGCGGCGGCCATGCAACGATTGGGTGGCTCTGTTATACATACAGATGCAACAAGTTCTTCCGCTAAAAAAGGCGAGACTTTAGAAGACAGTGTAGCTGTAATGGCGAGCTATTCAGATGTGGTTGTTCTTCGCCACCCTGAACCCGGTGCAGTAGCCGTAAGTAGTATAATTATAAACTCTATATGGATTCTTTATTTTGCTCTTTTATTCAATATAAATAACATTTCAGCGTTCATCGCGTCATTGCCGCAAGCCAGTCATCAATGCTGGAGATGGAGTTGGCGAACACCCAACTCAAGCATTACTAGATGTTTTTACTATTCGAGAAGAGATTGGTACTGTAAATGGACTTACAATAACAATGGTGGGTGACTTAAAAAATGGGCGCACAGTTCACTCTCTTGCACGCCTACTGACATTGTATCAAGTACAATTACAATATGTCAGCCCACCAGGTCTTGGAATGCCCAAACACATTATGGAATACGTAGCCTACAAAGGGATTCCACAAAAAGTATTCGAGCGACTTGAGGATGTTTTGGCCGACACTCACGTTCTATACATGACCAGAATCCAGCGTGAGAGGTTTCAAAATCAAGAAGATTACGAAAAGGTAACGTTATTCAGTAACTCCTAAACTCTACAGTTAACATTTCTGACAATAGATCACCTATTATCATCTTTTCAACGAAATAACTTTTGTACCTACTTACGATAATTTAAATTGATTGACAATAATTCCCTCTACTGCTTCGTCTAACCTATGTTATGTTGCAATGTTTGTACAATTCAGAAAGATAAAATCATTGTTATATTGGGCGCACCGCAACTGAATTTCATTAATTGTAAATACATAGCCTGATATTTTAATTTTTGGAATTCCATACGCATTAAATTTTATATCTTTTCTACAGATGCGAGGCCTATTAGTGGTGACTCCCCAGCTGATGACCCGCGCTCGACGCCGTATGATAGTTATGCACCCACTACCTCGCGTTGATGAGATTTCTGCGGAATTCGACTCTGATCCTCGTGCGGCCTACTTTAGGCAAGCCGAATATGGAATGTACGTTCGCATGGCTCTGCTCTCTATGGTCGCTGGAGTCAATCCATTAATATAAAATAACTTTTAATCATACAGTATAAAACATTTAATGAAAAAACAGAACCAAAATCAAATATTTCTAACAAATATTTTATTATAGAAATATTTATTTATGTGTATTACAAATTTAAAACATAGTGAAAGCATTTAATAAATTTAACAGAATTTCAACTTTATATGACTGTTATTAAGTGCCTTGGTATTTTAAATAAGTATATTTTTACAATAAATAAACCGGAAAAGTGGAGTTTGATTTTAATTTTTCCCTCATTTGTCACATCATATATTCTGAACACTAATCACATAATATCATTTTATTTACAATCATCACAAGAGATTCTCATTTACATTTATACCTAGAACTATTTTATACTTATTGATATTGTTAACCAAACAACAACTTGGTAACTAATTGAAATGGATGTCCTAAATTCTTATACAATTTTTAAGTTTAATGTATCTCACAAATAAAATGTTTTAACAAAACTGTAAAAGTTGAAAAAGTCTACCTAGTATTTATCCAACCATGTATATTTAGGTCAAACCTTTAAATCTGATTCAAATAAATTATAATGACTATACACATTATATTCGTAAGCAATGCTCGTAAATCTGTCAGCTGACATTGCATAAAGTAGCTCAAAGGTCCAACGAAATATTAATTTGTATACAGTCAGTACTAGTACGTAATTACTTGATTTCAATAACATATTCAAAGATTTCTAAAGGAAATGTTTATAAATCTAACTTATTCAAGTAATAGAAAATACAAAAGTACATACACGTCATCTTATGTTAAGTTGATATCAACGTCAAATATAACACAAGCTCTGCCAAAAACCGATGATTTACTACCCTTGAAGACTAAATTAGAACATTTCATTACAATGTAGGTAGCGTATGTGTATATCGAAAGACCTATTACTCATATGAGAAACTCACAATAGCCCTTAGAAGACGTCTGCAGGATATAAGCCTTATTTTTCCTTTAAAAGCGGTAGTACCTATCACACTTAGCGTGCCTGCTGATAATATTTAACCATATTTTAAGAGTTACATTCGCAGGCAGATGTTGCTACCCATCTCCTAAATGTATCCCTAACCTGGCAAACAACACATCATCTATAGGTACCTAATATAAGAAAATAAAAACATAACAGGATGATAAACGAAAAAGTACCTATGGTACAAATATCCTTATCAAATAATCTTAATCATAAAGTAATTTAATAGACTTCCAAGTAAATCACTCACTTGATTTTACAATATGATCTCTAAAATATCATATTCATAACTTAGATTCTTCTTTTACTACATCATCTAGCTTCTTTACCTCTTGCTTTGATGTCTGTTCAACATGTACTTCTACAAAAGTAAACGACGAACTTCCAAAATTATCGGTAGGAGAATCGTGACTAATGATATTCTCATATTTTGGACGTTGTTTTCGGATTGGCTTAATATGATTATTTCGATCAATATTATTCTCTCCTCGCGTTGGTAATTTAAATCCGCCTTGATTAACCAACTTACGCTGGCAGTCGGCTAACTTATCCCGAATTACATCAAGATATTCAATAGCTGTAAATTCGCCAGCAGGCTCATCCCGTAGAAGAAAACAAAGCCTCTGAGCTTGTTCTAAATATATTACAGCCTGCCTTAGTGCTTCAAACTTCTCACTGGACCGTGCCATAGCGATAAAGTGAGGAATAAAAAAATCCAGTACTAAGCGCCGACGCTCTGGTTCCATTTTTGATGGTAGAATGATCTGTAAAAATAACAACGCCATATTATAATTTGTATTAAATTTACAGGATACATACAGTAAATAATCATACTTTTATAGTAGATATTTATGAACTTGTGCATCAGTATTAAATGGTTTTAATTTATTGTTACAACTTACAACATTACAAATAGATATTGTTATCAAACAATTCGCTGATCGAATAAAGATAAAGTATGTACGGCCCTAGACGGCCGCTAAGTGGTCGATGGGTTACGTACTTACCTTTTTATTAATCTCCCTATCTTCCTTTGATGTCTTTTGTTTTTTATTATACATATTTGCTTTCCTTCTTTCTTTCATTTGCCTTTGTCTTTCTTTTTTCCATTGATAGTGCTTGTCATGAGCTTTAGCGCTATCCCATATATTATTAATAGGTTCGTCTTCACTGTCAGAACTGTTATAGTTTGGTACACTTACAGGTATGTTTGGGTTTAATATGCGTAATGGATTCTTACATGTTAAAATCTCAGAAAGGCGACGACAATTGAATGTCGGATAAAAATCTTTCTTTGTATATTTCAATTTATCGATAGCATATAATAAATGCATCACGGGTGCCTCCAATATATCAGCTAAACGTCTTTGCAATTTTAAAAGCATTGGCTTTGGTATACTTTTGAAATCATTACAATTTTCTATAAAATAGTTTGGCAACCTGGACTGGCCAAAGTGAACGTAAAAGCTTCTTAAAAATAACCTTAAAGTTTCCCCTAGGCGATCTTCTGGCCATTTTGCATAGTTGTCTTCGCACTGCCAAAACAGATGGTTCTTTATGTGGCTTGCATCAATGCCCATCTTACATCCCTCGTTTTCCATAAAAGCTTTATGTATGATTAGGGCAAACAAATAACATCTCATGTGAGAATGAGCCAAACAGCTTTCCAAGTATCGTTCTGCTGCAGGAAATATTATTTTCCACTGCAATTCTTGATTGGGATTTGCGCCTCGCTTAGGCCTAAACCCAATAGGAATTAAAAGACAACCAAAGCCAATGGCTTTGTTTACCATGTATTTTGTAGGCCACTGATAACTAAAATTTGTTCTGGGGTTTTGTATAATTTTTCTTTCCCGTATAATCCATTGATTTGCAGCGTTTGGCCACGCGGCTATAAAAGCGGGAAATACTTCGTAACTAAGTTTTAGTCCGTTTTTTACTGTATCACAGTAAATACTTGCACCTTGTGTTAAAGCATTACTGATAGCATCTTGTGAAAAACCTAATCCTGAACCTAAATTGATGATAAAGTTATCAACGAAATTGTTCATGAAATTAATAGAACTTAGATAATAATGGGTCTCATATAGATTTCTTGATAAAGAAATTTTCGACGCCGTATCAGCATTTTCGTCCTCGTCGTCGCTCCAGTCAACAACGCGCAAGTCAACAGGTGTCCAACATTCATCGGGTAAGACACCAGAATTCATTGACCGATTAGATTGCAAACTTAGTTCAACTTTTTTTGGTGTTGTTGATTCAGTAATAGTTGAATAACCGTAATCTGATTCCGCCTCACTTGATTCCGCATGACGACTACTTGAATTTGATCTATATCCAGAAGTTTCTGTATCTTCAGCTTTAACATTTTCTTTAACGTTTTCTAGTGAAACATGACGACTGTCGTTCATATTTGTTTTGATCATTTCCTTTGTTGGCCCACTTAATCTCCGGGTGTTCTTTAAAATTGATTTTCGAGGTTTTACGTCATAATCTTCTGGTTGTTTATCTTCAATGGCATCACTAAGAATATGTTCATCAGTATTGTTTTCTAAAGTATTGAGATTTTGAGTTCTTGAATTTATTTCCTTTATAGCACTTATTCGTTTCCTACCAAAACGACCATTAGGCATATCGGCTTGGATTGAATCAGTTAATTTAATTTTTATTTTATTTGAAAAATTATCCCCTCTACTAGTAGATGGTGAATCATCTGAATCGTTCGATTCTTTCTCTGAATCTGTATACAAACTGTCATCAGAATTTGTTTTTGGTAATTTATTCAAGCCTTGTTCCTTTGAAAGAGAACTTTCTAGAACTTCAGTCTTCTTTAATTTGATGTAACCTGAAAATATGTAAAGTTTATTCTGAATCATATATTTTTATATAAAAAAACCTAAATGTATCTAAATACATATAAACAAACCTGGCTCTTTGCTATCTTCTATGCGTAGTTTATAAAACGGTGCATCAAGCACTGCGCAATAGTCGGAAGTGTCCCCTGGTTCACTCGCTTCTACATTGTCGTAGATAATAAATAGTCTTGGAGCGAGAAGTGGTTCGGTAAGTTCACGACTGCGTTGGTAATAAACATGCTCTTGTACACATTCCTGCAATCTGTCAGCGAAGAAGACGTGTTTGTGACTTCTCACCATAGCTGCATCCATTGTATGCTCTCGTTCGCTTATGGGATTATTCTTAATATGATGTGTTTCCCTAAAAAATAATGTCAATGTATTAATAACTGTAACATGTTTGTAATGATTTTTCGACACTTTTACAATTAAATATGTACCTAGTGGTTGGATACTATTTGTAATTTTATTTCTAGAAATATTATAATGTAATATTTAATGATTTCAGTTATAGTCGTCATCGCAGATGACCAAAAGCGATCGTAATCAAGTTCATATCGTGACGTAATCAATAAGCTTTTAAGAATAGGTAAGTGATATGTGATTTATTCAATCAAAAAGAAATCACCGCCAGCAACGTACGTAAGATAACAGTATCTAAATAAATAGGTTCTTGAAGTATTATCAGAGTTAATACCTTTATTTCAATATCGTATTTATTGATTGCCATATTTATCTGTCGGAATGTTTAAAGCACTATAAATAAAATTATATGTGAGTTTGCCATTATCTTAAGTACACTTTTTAAAATAATATTATCACAAGCCACGGGTCGGTGAGTTTATTAATGTTACTTTTTATAATAAAAAAAGTTATTATACTTAGTTGAGAATTTCAATTTGTATGAAAAACTCTTTAAATTTAAAGTTTTCCTGGACAAATATTGCTTTATATTGTTAAAGTTCCTTTAATGACAAGTCTATATGAATATCTTAATCCAAAGTCATAAAGCAATAATATAATTGATACGATTTGATTGTTCTCCCTATCTTTTCTAATAATGCATTGATTGGTCTAGGCAATATCAATACAGATACAGGTATACGTGATACACTTATATTAGAATACAACCAGAACACAACGTTCAATTTGTGTGAATAACCTTTAGCCTGTAGCCAATCCAAACAAAACTAAAAAGTAATTCCTAATTTGTTATCACCTAACTCGGTGAGTACTGTACAATGTATGTTTATATCAATACTATGCTAAGCTGCTAAGTGAACAATGCACTTTTAGACAGGTGTATTTAAATACACTTAAATATTAATTATTCTTAAAATTAATAAACCGGAAATATTTGTAAAAGAATATTAGTTATTTACTACCCTGTTAAGGTTATTAAAAAGTTATTATTTTCTCAAATATAGATTGTTTAAGCGCAAAAATACTATAGGGATATATTAATAGTGATTGACCTACATAATAAAAATAAAAAAAATTGTAGATGATAAAAGTTTGCCATAATGTAAACAAAGTAATGATTAAACATTTGGAAAAAAATGGGTAAATGTTTAAGAAATGTTTGTTTCTTACTGTGTTTCTTACCTTTCATAATTTTCGAAAAATTGTATAGACAAAAGAATATTGTTCAATAGAAATGCATCAGAGTCGTTGTGGAGTTGGTAGCGCATCCGATCCAAAGCTTCATCGTCGTAAGAGCGGACGTGCGCAGGCGCAGACGTGGGCGCTGGAACGGGTGTCTGAGCAAGAGGCTGATCCTTAACTCCTGATCTCTTATTACTTGGATTAACATTCTTCTTTTTCAATTCTTCCCTCTTCTGTTCCTTCCATTTTTCGCGTTCAAAAAACTTATCCGGTTCCTTTTGGGCTTTCTTTGATTTTGCATTTCCCATCGCGATAGAGTTCACAATTTATCCAAAACCTCAAATCACCATATTGAAAATATATAGGACACAATTTATTTTTGTTTAGACTAGATTACGACAATCAGATATTTACTCATTAACACTGTGTGAACGAACTAATAAATCAATCAATTATAAAAAGTTTTTTGTCAGCGTGCTGCCCCGATGATATTTCATAAAGAACTGGTAAAAATATTTGCTAACACAATATTCATGCTGATTACGCTTATCAATAGTCGATGATTAATAAATTGATTATTATCTTCTTGGTAAATTGATTACGCGGACTTGCATTGTTTTGTACAAAATAAATGACGTTATTGCGAATACTCTTTTGACAAGGTGTTCATAGTGCATATTCCACTCCACACCCCACTTATTAATCAAGCATACAATATAATATATGCACCTAGCCACTCGTTAAGTGCAGACAGCATTCCTCCTGTGCAAGACTTCTTGTTACGTCTACATCGACATAGTTACCAATCTGTTACATAACATTTTTTCCATCATAGTAGCTCTAGTATCAGTAGCAGGTATTTGTTTATGTTAAGTCTCTAGAACTTTATACAATAATAACATAATATTAGATCACTTCATTCACCATCCGACTTACTTTTAAATATCAGGTTTTGTATTTTTATTTCTTACCGTTTGTTATAAGTAGTGTCATCTTAATGATTTTCTAACATTGTACGTCATTTCTTATAATACAACAATGCACATTTATGTTTTATACGCCACAAGCCTTTTTCCGAAGCTTATATCCGGAAAAACTTTGCCGAATAGAGCAATATTTTTATCTCCTCTTGTTCTTAATTCCTTAGGAGCTTTCACGTATTGTCAGTCAGATCTGAACGTTTCGAATACATTTAGCAAACAACGTAAAAGGGAAAAGTGAAGTCAGTAGAATCGCTGAAGTGAAACTGCTGAAAGTAGTTTGAATCCAAAGGTTGGGTTTGGTGACCTTCAATAAATTCGAATTTCAAATCACTAAATATGAGTAGGATGAAATCAATTTTTAGTTGAACTTTTAAGATATTCATGAATTCGTTTAGAAACCGTTAGATATAGTGGTATGGGAATACAAGTCGCTAGTCTAGGAACCAGATCTATAAGGCTGGGTTCACACAGAGTTGTACTGCACTTTTTTGTTGTATTCTATAAAAACCGTGGCGGTTGACCGTAGTTTTTACATGTCAATCAGTTTACAAACAATCAGTATTTAGTTCATTTCGTTCATGCGAATGAAAAGTACCATGTTATGCAATTTGCTTCACAAGTTCTGTGAATAGGTATCGATCAAGGGTACAATTTTTTTGTACCATTTTGTAAAAGGTGCTACGCACAAATATGTACCACTGTTTATTCGACACCATTTATCCTGTGCAAACTATTATTCACGAAACTGTGCAATTCAGTGTCGTGTGAACCAAGCGTAAGTGGAAGAATGAGGACTCTCAACTTTCTGCTTTTTACGGCTTAAAACAGGTTATACGCTTACTATTCTACAGGTTGTCAAATATAGGAGAAAATGAAACAATAATATTCAAAAACATTAATATATATTATAAATAATAAGATCAACAAAATATTTGGCTATACTCCTACCTAAAAGTTCACTGTATTTTTTATAATTAATCCTAGCGATATTTTTTATCTGATGGAAAATGCTATTACCTATGGACATCTGAACTTCTATAGTGAACTTCTGAAAGACGTCTATAGTGGAATGTACACAGTATTTAATTCAGTAATCCTAAATGATGAAATGGACGAATATAATAATTATGTAAATTTAATTGTCGCCGTCAGTCACACAAGCTCCACATGAAAATGTAATTAAGTACCATAATAGGAACAGTCTGATAAAAATATTTTAATCCATTATTAAGTATATTATTTATTATCTGCAATCGAAGTACATAATATAAAATATGCTATGCTTACGATAATATCTTAATACATGGCCGCAAATAATATAATTCATCTACAGTTACAACGACAAGATTCGTATGAGGATAAAAAAATTAAAATATTGTATACATATTAAGGTATTTCCTGGAGAATATTTGCTGGCGGAACGGTCAGTTCGGGTTCTTCCATTTGATGCGCTATGCTTACAATATCGCCTTCAGGATGGGCATTCACTCGTTTGTGGTTTTTCAATCGCTTCACATCTCTTATTTTTTTATTCAGTATCCTCCTGAAAATATTCAATTATTCTAGATTAGGATGACCATAGGAAAATTTTGACCAATCGATGACAATTATTCAGAAAACTTGCAATAATTATAAAGTATCACCGATATGGTTAAAATATTTCAAATTTTAGCACTGTTAAGGTATATTGTTCGTAGTAAACTTATCATAATATCCAATAATAGAAATATTAAAAAGCTTTTCTTTGTCACGTAAAAATATTGAAACTATCAAGCTCACGCAGTAACGACGCATTTATGGCCGAATTCATGTAGGATTTTTTATTATCTGTTATTGACCGCAGGCGTCCGTGAGGGAATTGAACATTTCATAGGTGATGAACTGCATGCTCGTTTGCTATTTCTATAAAAAAAAAGGAATCTCAACAGCATTACAACTGATTGAACTTACTGTTGACGGCAGTCAATTAAAATCCCAAGTATAAATACAGCGGCTATCGCGATCAGCACGACCACCGTCACCCCCAAGATGGCAGCCACTGTCAGCGTCGGAACATCCTCAGATATCATCGATATACTTGGATCGGATGTCCCCTCCAAAAAATCTGGAAGAAATAAAAATAAAACCCTTAGGTACTTTAATATCAGACTATTAGGAAATAAGGAACAATATAAGGAAAGGTTATTTTTTTGCAAATTCAAATACATATTGCATTTATGGAGCTCATCTTAATTATATAAAATATCTGTTTTATTCATAAGTATTAACATATTTTTACTTTCAGTCGATAAAATTTTATTATCACCATCCTTCAAATAAAGACATGGCTTCCAAAGAAGTAGTAGGTACATATAAAATATTTCATGAAATAAAAATAATATATTGCCACGATATATAATAATTAAAATATTAAATTAAAAAGCGTATTTAAAATACCTATCAGAACAATCCAAATCCAATCTTAGGGATTAACTTGTATACAAAATATTTATTAAATTTTAAATTGTTTTCCTACAACTAATATTTCATTCGTCATTCACTTTTCACGCATAATATCATTGGTCATATGCTTATCGCTTATCTAGATATTGTTGACAGCCCCATATATAAGCCGATCAAAGACATAATCCTTCGATTAAAATTTTAATTATTTTTTTCTTCACAAAAATGTGTGTTATTTCATTACCTATCTATTAATACCGGAAACTGGAATTTCAATGTTCCGCTATTCTAAAAATTGATGATGAGTAACTCATAATAATGATACTGATAACAGTATCGCTGAAGTGAAACTATACTATAAACACACTATCCTAATACAAATATACTTCAATAATGTATCATATAAGGTACTACCGAATTCATCAATCATTATTCATCAAGAGAATGTAAATTTCCAGAAAGTTCTGTTTATAAACTAATAATTCTTGAAAAGCCATGGAGTAGAACTCCAAATAAAGAAGGATTTACAAATGGTGAAAAATTTTATGGTTCGATTACCATAGCACCACTGCCACCCCTGTTTTGGTCTGATAACAACAGTGTTAAGTGCTGTTGCACGGTTTGAAGGGTGTGATAAAGAAGATAGTCGTTAGTAGTAAAGAAGTCGTTCTAAGTAAATAACACTGTCTAAAGTCCAATCACATAGATTTTAAACAATGAATTTTACAAAATACCACATTACAAAGATAAATATCTTCGTCCAAAATCTATAAATAAGTAATAAGATTATATGCAATTACGTTACCTATTAATATATTAATTACCTTCCAATTTCGTACTTTTATCAGTGTATTCAGTAGTTCTCGGAATATTAATCATTATCAGAGATATTTAAGCAAAAAAGATTTGATAGATTGATACGTCTATTAAAATCTGATAACAACTAATTATATTTTATGATATTTTTAACATAATTTTCAAGTTATATTTTCTTGCCAGTGAAATCTAAAAAAAATAAACGTCTCACAAACGTCGTATAAACGAATGTAACTACTCGTATATACGTATAGAAAAATATAAATATCAACGATCATTATGGTGAAAATGTGAAACATATCCAAAACTGTTTAGTCTCATTTTCTCTTTTAGTCAACTGGGTGTCTTTGTTTTTTTTTTGCCTAAGGGGCCTACATAAATTACGTGAGGCGTTTTTAAGAAAAAAATTGACCCCCCTTCTCCCCATGGTGAGATGTCGTGAGATTTTATTCAAACTCCTTCGCATGCCCCTACGTCCCGTGGGATTTTTCAAAACGTGGGATTCTTAAGTAAATTCGTTGATTTTTTTATTCTAAAAAGAGAAAAATGAGAAAAAGGAGCTTAGGATATTTATAACTATAGTAGTTTCATAGCATATAAATTACTGTTATTATACAGTTTGTGTTAAGCTTCGCTTCGCCCTCGCCTTACCGCTTACCTACTCCAATTGGTACACGTGGATCTGGTACAGAAGATCCCTAAATTTTATCTATTCAAAATTAACATTCAAATTCATTCATTCATTCATTCCTTTGATTACTTTAGGTCGAATTAGGACTACTTGCCGCACACTTATATTAATTAATATGTATTACCTCCATCTTCCCACGTTGTACTTTTTCTCGGTATGTCCTCCATGACATAGGATGTATGTTATACTCGTTTTGCCCTAGTATTTTTTATATTTTTCTTGTTTCGTCTATATTCTGGTTACATCTACCTGTAATAAAAATAACAATTCTATAATCATTATAGTGAAATTAAATCAATAATTTTAAAAAATCTGACTAATAAATATGTATAAAATAAAAAAGATACGTGATTCTAACCTCGACCTCACGAGGTGAGCAAAAAATACCATTAATAGATTTTAATGGAAATAGCAAACGGAATAACAAGGTAACGAAATAGGATGTAGTGCACATGATGATGTCGCCAGCCATATATGTATGGACTAATTTTAGTACGCCTCCAACAAATACTTCTATAACCCTTATCTAGCCCGAACCCAGAGGTTGTGATACCAGTTGCCAGTTGTTGTGGTGACTCCAGATTCGAACTCGGATCGTTCTACCACCTTAAAAATTCCAAACCGCTATCTGATTCGATACTAATGATATTATTTATATGAAATATTTCCTGGAAAATGTTTTGTTTGACGTACAGCCCCAGCTCATTAAGATTTGCCGATAAATCTGTGATTTGCTTAATATGATCCTTATCTAGGTAGCAACGGCTTACTACCTGTATTCAAGCTACAACTACAACAGTAGCGATATTATCCGATACATTTTTCTACTGATTAGCAAGAAAGCTTATTTAAACGATTATCTGCCACATACATACACGTAGTCGTAGTAGAAACTTTTGTTGTTTCTTATTTCTGCATAATAACAGGAATTTTAAGCGCTCTTGTGTTCTAGGTTAAAAGCTGTGATACCGAGACTAGAGGTTAATTAGCAGACTTCTTAAAGAGTAGTCAATCTTAAAATCAAATAACGTTTCATCACAACTCTTTAACAGACACATCTATGACCAACCCTAAATATACTAAATTCCCAAACTTGACTGATGCCAATGTTTGCCTTCAAACGATTCTACACTTTTTAAACTAGAGTACAGTAAAGCCTGAACAGAACGATCGTAAGGTGTCTCCGACAAGCAAACGTGTAGGTGTCACTAAAGGGGAAACACAGAAAGTCAACTACCACTTCTGTATAAAAATGAAATAACAATGGAGCAAACAGTCCACTTGATGGTAAGTACTCCCTGCCAGTAATGGAGATTTGTAAGAAAATTCATGCAGACCAAAGGTTTTATTTGAAGTTCCAGTTATCGCTCCTGAGAACTCAAACGGTAGCTTCGTTGTAAGTAAGCCGGCAACCACACCCTTCCCTCGGAACACAAAAATTGCTTCGCTAGAAAAAGATTTAGCGGTAGCACCTCTCCAGTCGAACCATACTTGTCCATATTCTTGCCACCGGCCATTTTTATAATACTTGTGTCGAAGTCAAATGTCTTAAATAAATATCTATATAATCTACATCATTTTCAGCTGATTAATTTATTGTTGTATGGATTTCTTGTTTGATGTGAAAGGGTTTCTTTGAGCGGTAGAGAATTTTTATTTACAGGGTAATTTTAAGAACGTATCATTTTTAGGCAAACAGGCTTTACACGAGGGAGAGTATGGTGAGGAACCCATAAATATAAACTGATCATTGGAATTTATTTATCTATGTTTTTTGTGATTATTTTAAGATGTCTCACTTTTGTCACGGTGATTCAGTTTCTTGTTAATCAAATTGAGCTATAAAGTCAAGATCAATGGTATGTATTATCAAATGAAGTTAGATCTCACATAAAATAAAATTTAAAACAAAACATCAAAAACACCTATGTTGCTCCATGTAACGTCCACTTTCCTTCCATGATCCTACAATATACCTACTTAAATAGCTAATGGAAATTATGAAATCAAGATATTTTTTTCGTTTCTTATAAATAATCCTCTGATATCGGTACAATCCTGTCATCTAATATCAGCAATGTAAATTGCAACATTTAAATACACTCAATTGATATATATCTAAATGCATTATATTTGTCATATGCCGAAATTATCTGCTTAGGTTAGACAACAAAATAGCGTAATGTGCTTAGTGGGCTGATAAATACATAGGTAGACTACAGTAAGCGGTGAGTTCGTTTTATACGATAAAGCAAATCTTATTTATTAAGTTAATCTATTATAAATAGGATTAATTTGTAAACGCATCGTTAGTAAGGTAAGACTCCCATTATTCTTGACTACCTGAGGTTAGCAGTAGATAAGTTATGCTTGTTATGTAAGTACTGTCTCTTAATAGTAGTACTATTTCTATTTCTCCTTACCCACCTATATCCTCTCTATTTAAATCTAAATCTCTATCAAATCTCTGCTAAACTTAACTACGTTCTTGACCTCCCTTTTTACACTTCCAGGCTCTGCTATCCTTATGTGTTAGCTTCCTGTCCGCGACTTCGTCTGCATGTAAAATTACCGTTTATCAGTCACGTGTTTTGCCCGATCGTTAATGCATTTTAATATTTTCGATTGCAGCCTTAGTATCTTACCGACGGAATAAGTGGACAAACAAGTAACCGCGATACCGAAGTGACCATCCACGTCGCTCGAAGAATAGACACCGATAAGAAAAGTGTTCTCGAATGACGACCACGACTAGATAAAACTATAAATCACTTGGTCAAATGGATTGAGGAAGTAATAGGAAGATCAGAGTATAGCAACAGTCAAAGAGTGGAGTTACACACAGAGGACCTCCTAAAGATAAAGATCTCTAAAAAACTGGTATATAAACAACGTGATTTCTTAACATTCATTATTTTTACATGAAAGTGGATGGCAGATACCGTGACCACACACCTTTCACGCCACACGTCATTTATGACCAGCGATTTTAATTTATTAATTAAAATATTAATGTCTTATCACTGATTTATCATGATTTCAATACTTCGATTTGAATTATACCTACCTACAATGTTGTTATGAAGGATGTAACAAAGACTACCTACTATAGTATGCTTTATTTTATTTCTCAAACAAACATTATTGTGTCTGACGTACCTTCGTAGGTTATTATTCTTACCATACAGATAACAAAAGGATTAAGTGTATTAACCTCACTGCAGTTATAAAGTACCTTTAGAGTAGGTACCGAACGAAATGTTCGTACATTAGGCGCGGCTTAGTACACCATCATTCGTCATTCATATCATCATCTTACTTATGTGCGCGGTATATGTTGAGCATACTTCTTCTACGCACACATCCAGGCCTCCACCTTAGTCCCCAAAAGTAGCAACGCATCTGTAATTGACTTTGATTAAAACCCCATGTATATTCTCTATATGAAGTGGCGGCTGTAGGGAATCATTTACCATCAGGTGGACTGTATGCTCGTTTACTACTTCAATATTATAAAAATAAATACAAGAACGTTACTCATAGTCGCTGATACCCTGTGAAGACGATACAACACTCATAAAATTCATGTTACATGACGTGTTAAAGCGTGAAACATTCAATAAGTCACGAATAACGAGTTTTGTTTTGTATAGCTAATAAAACAATAAATACGTAAAGTGTTGCTGAATACAACATGATGCTTCTTTTCAATTGAATGGAATAAATGCTTCTTTCAATGGAAAAATACGCGACGAATTAACAACCTCTTAGGAAAATAAGTTTTTTATCAATCTTCGTTGTTGTCCAGTTGTCGGTCCACTATTTTGTTCTTAAATATTCGTCATAATTTTCAGCGATTTACCCATAGATGTAGGATCCGGCTAACGTTGATCTAGATTTACCTAACTTTAAATTGAATTCCTCATTTCAAGCCAATACCATGGCTTTTAATGTATTGTATTGCATTTGGTATTTTATATTTATCCATACGAGTCGGAGCCTCCCACTTTTTAATTGAATTCCAATATAAATATTTTTTACATTTGTTTATCGATGGTTATTAAAATAAAAACAGAAATTCATTTAAAGTTCCATTACTCAGACCTTGATATGATATTATTTAGTCACGTTCTAAATATAATGGAATCATTTTAGTCTATTAATTATTTTTAGGGTTACGTACTGACACGGTGCCAACAGAACCTTATCAATAAATACTTGTAATTGTACAAAATTTAAAGATATTACCTTTATTAATGTTGTAAAGCAAAATAATTATAAGCACAGTGTAAGAAATCGAATAACACGTAATGTGTATTTTTTGTCTTATCTACTTGTCAACGATTTCCTGGTTCTATAACACGTACTAGTAATGTGTAAATATAAATACTTAGAATAAACAAAGCAAAGAACAGGAAAACAATTCATTTTTCTATTACCATTATTTGCTATCAATTTAGGTATATTATATGCAAAAACAACAATTCAACAATTGTGTTGAATTTATTTGTATCTACGTGCCTATTCGTACATTTGTGACTTGAAGTAAGAAGAGATTACCTAGTTAACTACATGCATTTTTTCTTTAGTGTTGTCAATAATGTCAAAAATCCAACATTCGTTACAAAAAAAAAAGTCGTTTTCCGCTGTCTGTATACTTAAATCTTTAAAATACGCAACGGATTTTAATGCGCTTTTTTAAATAGATAAAGTGATCCAAAAGGAAGGTTTATATGTAATTTAACGCGTGCGAAGCCGCAGGCAAAAGCTAGTGTTACCATAATCTTTTCTCCGGTTACTACAACTTCAGAACATGAACTTTGTTTACATAACACATAACGTGTTGAATCTCGTTAGAATGGAACTTATCGTCGTAAACTAATAACAGTTATCTATTAGTTATGATGACGTATGGTAATCACTTCCATGGAAACCATATAAAAGTAATATGTTTTTCCCCAACAGTAGAGTTAATTAGAAACAAGTAACTACCTACATAGTCGAAAAGGAAATCAATTAAATAACAAAGAATCTATCCCATTTCAATTATTAACTAGCTGATCCCCGCGGTTTCACCCGCGTTTAAAAAGTAAAAAGGAATACATATTTACACATAACTGAAATCCCTCTCTCCCGCGAGGGGGTCCGCACGCGCGTGGAGCGCGCGCTGATGCTTTTTTAGCCTATGCTACGCCTGAGGCCTTCAGCTATGTTCCAGTGAAGTCCCGTCAAAATCGGTCCAGCTGTTTGAAAGATTACCTTAGTGAACAGACAGACCGTATCGTGTATCCTCCTTATATGCATTACTTTTATTTGTATAGATAAAAAATGCAACTGAACTAACAAACAACATTGCATGTCAGTTCTATGTATGCCTGCTTACCTACGTGCCTCTTTATGAATTCGTTTAAATAAGAATGAGAACACTTAATTAAAATGTGATAATTATCTTACAATAATATGCAATCTATAACGCATTCCACAGCCTAAATCCGATAAACAAAAATACGAATAGAAGTAAATACCTGTTTATATCAAATTCAAATTCTGCCAAGGATCAAAGGATGATAGGATTAGCATCGAGTTCATTGCAATGTAGGTCAAGATCGAGGCATGTGCGTGTCCGGAAAGCGGCAATGAACGGTGGCAGATTGCAAAAGACCGTCAAAGATATGCCCCTCGGATTTATCAATGATAAAATAATTGCGCGTCTTGATGATTAACAACTGATAAAGCATTTCGAAATACTTAACGGTCATCGCTACTTACCTTCTTTTAGCACGTTTGAAATCTTAAAATGTTAATGTTACATCTCTAAAGATATTCATTGCTTTGTTTTACTTGTACTGAATTCAATAATATTTTTCACGAACGACCAAGTAGCTAATTGTTTTAATGCGAAAAAATCAATTAGATACAGCTAAAAGCAAGACGTTTTCAAGAACTTACGTAAACTGTTCAGACTAGCCTCTTGACTGCTCCTTTCACTTGTAAAATTGTCATTCATACGATTTGGATCTTATAGGCACTAATTATTTTGGCACAATTGATATCACAAAGAGGAATTACATAAAATTGGTAATTTTGAAACGTAAACACAGTGGCGCCAAACGTTACCAAGCGGCGCATGCGCAGCGCACCACGGCGCGACTCTCACTAGTTGTTTCTGCACAGCGAGATCACCTCTGTATAAAACTCAACAAACCTTGGTTTGTTATCATTTAGCAACCACCAACCAATATTCTTAAACAAAAAGTATTTTGTTGGGGTCGTGTTTTTTGTTGTGTAGTTGCACATAAATTGACAGCGACTGATGAGAATTGGATACCAAATACTATTGTATTCGGCTATGAATCATCCATGAAGTACGCACGCTCTTATTATCTCGCCCCTGAACCGCCCCCTTTGGGATTCTCCACCATAAAATGTAGATAAACATAGTTTACACGCAATAAGCCATTCTATCCCAGTAATTGCTTTTATCTATGTACACGTTCGACTTTGATTACGTGAAATAAACAGTTTTTATGCGGAATAAAAGTGAATGCGAGTTACTACCGTTCAACAACCGCTTGATTACGACTGGGCGACTTGAAGATGTCGTAAGATGTAATTACTTTATTGTCAACATAACAACACGTTTCATAATACCTATTGTATTCATTTGTAGATATAGTTAAACTTGATGAAAAATAGGTCTGATAGATATTTTTGAAAACTTAGGTAGGTATACGTTTCATACGTCAATTTTGTTAAGTTAAAGTATATACTGCATCACTTTATCTCTTATGGATGTCGTAGAATAGAAATCGTAAGAGTCAACAGAGTATTTGAATGAAAAAATGTTCAACTTGATATTTTGGCCAAGATATTCATCTATAACACCAATAAGCATAACCAAGTGTGACCACCACTATTAATAAAATAAACTAAATAAAAAACTGGATGATCACAATTCAACAGAGACATTCAAGGTGTCGTGAGTGAAAGAAATAAATAATCCATGATAGGTATTAAAAACCATACTTTTCAATTTAAAGTTGCAGAAGGCCTCATACAGTTTACACAACCATCGGCGTTACAATTTCGGTAACAAAAGAACTTTTTTCATCCGTTTTTATATGGAAGTTTAACAGTTCAATAAATTATGAAATCGCAATAGAAAACTTTCCTGACGTAATCTGATTTTCGAGAATGATATAGATACTTCACGAATAATGTCCCTTCCTGGTGAAAAAACCTAATTACATTTAATGAAAAGGATTTACACAAATGACGTAACAAAAAACAGTGAAGTGAACATTGAAGGATTTCAGTTAAGGTGAACAACAACAATTCAGAATACTTATCTCTCATCATTACAAGCTAGCCACCTATTTCGATTGTAAAGCATTTTTTGCATTTCGATGGAAAGATGCGCTTGCCAGCTCAATCAGGAGGCGGCCATCTTATTTCTAACAAAAAGCAAACCATCTGTGATTGACTTTAGACAACCCCTGTTACCTATGAAGTTGCTTAGAGACATCTACCGGTAGTGGTTATTTCCCGTTTACTACTTTTATCTATTAAAAAATATTATAACTGCCTTTTGGTGTAATGCTAAGTATGTGACGTTATATGGCAACCCCATGCAACCACATGACTGGGGTTCAAACCCGGCAATTAAAATACGTAATTCGCTCCTTTTACTAAGCAGCCTCAACCATTTGACTGATTATATTGATATTTCATTCCTTAAATACCTTATGAAATGTTTAATGTTTGGATAAGCGTCACCTGTAGGCAAATGTTACGAGAATACAATAGTTATTCCAAACAATGTATAATTTTGTATACGTGTACATTATTCAATTTCTCCAGGCAGATTTATTCTAGAATATTATAGAACACCTATAATAATGTATAGAGTATATTATTTAAGAAACACAATACAATAAAAGTGCGGGACTGATAAAATAAAATTTCTGTTCACCTGGGTAAATAATAACAATTATGACGCAAATAATATTTTAATATTTTAGTGACTACGAATACTAATTATATTATGAAAACAAAATATTTTATTCACCGGTTTAATTTAGGTAGATAAGTGATAATTTTGTCGAATATTTGCTTTGACGATTTCATATTGAACATAACAAAAAAATTGACACACAAAATACTGCTAGAAAAAATGTCACCGTCAATTGACACGACTCATGAGTGCGGAAACTAACGGAATGTTTATAAACGAGTGTG
Source organism: Urbanus proteus proteus (assembly GCA_018251915.1). Classification (NCBI taxonomy): domain Eukaryota; kingdom Metazoa; phylum Arthropoda; class Insecta; order Lepidoptera; family Hesperiidae; genus Urbanus; species Urbanus proteus. Next base: position 1,938 of record DWPV01000318.1, on the reverse strand, counting down.
GTGACTAATACGAGTACCAAGGCATACGATCACGGCACATTCTTTGTATTCACTATCAAGGTTCTATGAATCTTTTATACCATAGTCTATATTTTAAAATATGGCGAAGTGCGAAGGTTCTCGTACGACGAGGGTTCTGCATCACCAAATTCAACAAATGTTTAATTTTTGTATTTGCTATTATAGTGGATTATACAAACTTTGCGAAAATTTCAAGTGTCTACTACCTATTATGGTTCAAGAGATATAGCCACGTGATGGACGGAAAGACAGCGAATGCTTATTAATAGTGTCGTGTGGGGTCGTTCTTGAATAGCCTCTTTTTCCCGTGGATATCTTACCGAGCGACTACCTATGTTACAAAGTCCAGGTACATAGCAGCGTCTTAAGATACAAAATACATAAAGTGAATTATTTTTTTAATATACCCAGGTAGCCAATCTACATAATAAGTAGGTAATCTACAAAGCTGTATTTGGTGTGTTATCTGTATTCTTGTTTACCGAGTGATGGCGCGTTCCTATGGCGTCCCACTTTCACGTCGCCGGCGGATGTTGACTCGATAGTGTCGAAAGCTGGTCGTTACAAACCGCTTAGTGGTCCGCAACGATTACTATTATATATAGCAGCTACTCTATAGTTATAACTAGTTGATCTAGTGCCTATATCTTTTATCCATCGCACTACGCCGAAGGTTGAAGTTCTATCCACATCAACTCGTTGCTGCCTTCTATCGTTCGGTTTGCAAGTTCCTTTGCACCACGAACATGCATAAAGTGGAATAAACATCCTCCAGAGCGGTATAATATAGAGCTCCACTAGAAGGTGGTAAGAAAGGGCTCTCCTTCAAATCCGGTCGCAATGCATTGGCGATGGCCGTGTTGTTGCAAATGTCCCTTGGCGTCTCTCACTACACTTACTACACACACTAGTTTAAATACATAACATATAATTAACTCCTAAAAGAATTACGCTATCACCCATACCTAAGATAAAAACAATATCTCTACAAATAGTATAAGTACAATAAATTGTCTGCATTATTTAAATAAGTAACCATTTTTTCAAAACTTATAATTATGTTTATTTTTATCATACTAAATAGTACAATTTATTTTATCAAAAAATAATTAATTATTTTGGACTCAATTTCAAATTATTTAAAATTTATTTTAATAATAAATGAAATAAAAAATGGGGTGCATGTGGTAGCATATCTTATTAACATCAAGATTACACAATTTTCTTAAAGTTATTAGTCAATAAATACGCAGTAGTTTTAGTTTTCGTGAGATCCTGAGAAATAAATCATTTAATGAGTTCTCGTATGATAACCAGCTATGGAGATTTTATTAAAACTATCAACGATTTCACGGAGAGAGCTAGATACGCCTAAAGAAATCTTAATTTAAAACCTATATTATGTTCATTTTTATATTTAAATAACTAAACAAAACAATATAATTGCCTAGTACATCATTTTTCGCAATAATGTAATAATACATGATATCTAATTATAAAGGGCTACTTACAAATTAACAGCAATGTGGTGAAATCAGAAACCTCTTATCCAGAAGAGAGTTAGGTAAGATATTAACCGGAGTGTACCTTTGTCTAATGAACAAACACTATTCTTAGGATCGTAATCCCCTGATAACGTTGAAGGAAAACCGTATAGAGATTCAACATATTATTGGAGTGAACCCTACGTGTTTCGACCACAAATATTCTTATTAAGTTAAAATTACAAAAAGTTGGTTACATAAGTTAAATCTTAAGAAATAGTTAAGATACTTTTTATTTACATAAAGTCTATACCTATAGCGAATATACATGTTTTTTTTTTTTTTTTTTTTTAAAACATATTTTTTTAAAATAATATTGTAGGCCACCGTTTGGTATGTGGTCACTCCCCCCCGTGGACTATTTTAATCAACC